>BJKM01001140.1:0-91577 GCA_015082035.1 Chaenogobius annularis
TGTAATGAAGTCGTGATAAGATTTTTTCCAGTGGTTAATGTGTGCGCTTTTGCAGGTTTTCCAGTTGATGAGGATAGTTTCCTTGGCGATGGTTAGAGTTGTGAGAGTGTGTTGAAGTTTATTTTTTTTTCAGTCATTATTTGAGATCCCCTGGCAGGCAGAGAGAGGGGATAGTGGGGTGTGGATAGTGACTGTGTGACCTCTCCCAGGAGTGTTTGACTGAGCGCAGTGCCAGGTTGCGTGGACATACGAGTGTGCGAATCTCTGATGTCAGACGGGGCGAGTGTGGAGTTTGGCGGTCAGAGCGGTGGCCATGGTTACAGCATTAAAGCGTGTGTGTCGCGTCATGATTGTTCTGGGATGTTCTGAGTATTGTAGTAATCCTCTGTTGTGTTTGTCTCAGATACATTTGCATTACATCATTAGAATCGCTCACAGACTGAAAGAACTGACCCAAACATAACTCCAATTGTTCCAAATGTGTCGGACACAAATCGGACGCTTTGGGCCGTTGGCAAAATGTAACGCCTCAAAATGCCTCATCGTTTGAGTCATTTCTCCAGCTCAACGCTCATTTTGTCTTATGTTCGGACTGAAAAGCGTTTTGGACTTGATTTGACACAAATTGACTTTTTCTTCGACCAGAAACAGAAGACAAAAACAAAAGTACGTAAACCCACCTTTCATTTGATCAAATGTGTAAGTTGGATGTCACACACCAAACGTCATCGTTCATGTTCCAGACGTTTATAGGCCTCTTTGAAACGAGCGGGAAAACGTCCTCAAAGGCTTTATTATCTCTGTTTGAGCCTAATTATGTCTCTGCCACCGCTGCTACAAACTCATTATTGTCACCACGGGAGGATATATATATATATATATATATATATATATATATATATATATATATATATATATATATATATATATATATATATGTATATAAATATAAATACTAATGCACTCTTGTATAAATATACAGTGGGAGGGCAGATGGAACACTCTGTCCCAAACTATAAACACCACAGAAGGCCTGCCCCCTCACAGGGAGGCCCGCCCCCTCAGAGTTGTGGCATATCAATCAATAGTCTACTCCTCCTCCCCTCTCCCTCTCCCCTCCTCCTCTCCTCCTCCCCCCCTCCTCCCCTCCCTCCCCTCCTCCTCTGCTCCTCTCCCCCCCTCCTCCTCTCTCCCCCTCCTCCCCCCTCCTCCTCCTCCTCTCCCCTCCTCCCCCCCTCCTCCCCCTCCTCCTCCCTCTACTACTTTGGCCTGAAGCTCTGTCCGTTCTGCCATGTTCGAACTTTCACATGGAGTTGAAGGAGCCGCTGCATCTTCATCTCTTCTGCATCTTCAGCTCTTCTGCATCTTCGTCTCTTCTGCCTTCAGGCGCCGAGACAACGCACGGAAAAATCAGGACAGAAAAATGAAAAACAAACCTCGAGAAACCAACGCCGAAATGCTTCAAACCTCTCCAGGAGAAACATCTGACAAACAAATACTCCAAGAATCCCACGTCACAGCGCCCAAAGCTCTTTACTAGACAGTGTGGGTGAAGTGTCTTGCTTAAGGACACGACAACTTTTCCTCTTCACCTCATTCCAGAAGCCCGTCTGAGCGCCGCCATCTGACGTAATCCCCCAGAAGAAAACCACAGAATATAATAATAATAATGATGTTACAATCTATTTTTAGTCTTGTTTTTCCCGTCGCAGTGAAAAGACTCAAAGACTCCGAGTGTTTCAGTGGTGAAGTGGACAATAAAGCGCTCGCGGAGGAACTCACATCAGATCGCGACGCTAATAGTTTTCTTAATGAATAACTAAAATAAACTATTTTGAGTTTCCAGTTAGTTTCTATTACAAAAACATGGACAAATACAGTTTTCTGGCCGTAAAATTGTATTTGAGCTTCTTAAAGGTGTCATTTGTGGTCTGTAGATGAAAATAAGTATTTGTCCAGTAAAACCTTAAAGTCAGGCCTCATTAAGAATGCTTAGTGTGTGTCTTTATTTGCTGTCAAATAAACAAATGCCCTTCAATTCAATGTTAAATGTGTTTAAAATGTTCACTGACTCTTTGTGACATTTTGAGGTTAATCCCAGTTTCTCCAGGCGAGACTTTATTCCTTCTCTTTTTACTCTTCGATCTTAGAGTCTTAGATAAAGATCATTTGACTTGATTGTCAGAGGTCAGCTGACCCGGTTCATGGTTCATGCCTCTGTCGTCTCTGTGAGCACACACGAGCCTCAGATGTTTCCCGCTCGGAGCAGCGCGGTGGGGGGAGCAGCGCGGTGGGGGGAGCAGCACCCTGGGGGAGCAGCACCCTGGGGTCACTCTCCCTGTGGGTGAGTTTGTACAGTAACATCTGTGACGACACATTTAAAACACGTTCTGTTTTAATGTCTAATAGTCTTTTCACAGTGCAAGTTTTAACGTTTAACTTGGTTTTTTTAACCTGTTTTTTCTGACTTTATTGTATTTTCTTTGATCTGTTTTATCATGTTCTAATTCTGTGAAGCGCCACCTGACGTGATTCTGGAGTAAAAGCTCCACACATTGATTTAGACACGTACTTGATGAAGAACCCTTTTGGTATATTTGTCTTTGTGACGAAGGATTTGCCCTGTTTCTGCTGGTGCTTGATTGACAGGTCGAGTGGCCAATCAGAAGCAAGCACGGGCAAGTAAAACCCAAGAACAACCACTATTGAGTGAAATGTTTAATAAAGATAAAAGCCTGGATCATCTCTCCTGGAGCATCCGTACTGATGCCCCCTGGTGGTCACAACCCGTATAAGCCACATCATTAGCTCTCTCCATGACAGTCTTATTATTATCAATGGCGCTGATGGATGTAATTGAAGCGGTCACTAGGGGGGGCTCTCTGACAGTTCTCCGTGTGCTAATTTGCTGGAAAGCTCATGTTAAATATAAGAGCTAAAGTGGCACAAAGGTGTAATCATTGTATTAGTCTCTGGTTGTACATATCTGAGGCACATGTAATATGACACGCCGTGTCATATTACACGTCTGTACAGCTGTCGAGACGTCAATCAAAGGTGAAGTAAAAACACACTTCCTGTTAAACTCTTCACCCAGAGACGGACTCAAATCTGAACTCTGGAACAATGTGTGCTGTCCACGTGACCCAGAGCACACACTGTTACATGCGGGTTACATGTGGGTTACATGCATGTTACATGCGGGTTACATACGGGTTACATACGGGTTAACATACGTGTTACATGCGGGTTACATGCGGGTTACATGCATGTTACATGCGGGTTACATACGGGTTACATGCGGTTACATGCGGGTTACATGCATGTTACATGCGGGTTACATACGGGTTACATGCGGGTTACATACGTGTTACATGCGTGGTTTACATGCGGGTTGCATACGGGTTACATACGGGTTACATGCGGGTTACATACGTGTTACATGCGTGTTACATACGTTACATGCGTGTTACATGCGGGTTGCATGCGGGTTACATGCGGGGTTACATGCGGTTACATGGGTTACATGCGGGTTACATGCGGGTTACATGCGGGTTACATGCGGTTACATGCGTTTACATGCGTGTTACATGCGTGTTACATGCGGGTTGCATACGGGTTACATGCGGGTTACATGCGGGTTACATGCGGGTTACATGCGGGTTACATACGTGTTACATGGGGTTACATGCGGGTTACATGCGTGTTACATGCGTGTTACATGCGTGTTACATGCGGGTTGCATGTGGGTTACATGCGTGTTACATGCGGGTTACATGCGTGTTACATACGGGTTACATGCGGGTTACATACGGGTTACATGCGTGTTACATAGGGGTTACATGTGTGTTAAATGCGGGTTATATTGCGGGTTACATGCAGGGTTACATACGTGTTACATGCGTGTTACATGCGTGTACATGCGGGTTGCATACGGGTTGCATGCGGGTTACATGCGGGTTACATGCGGGTTATATGCGGGTTATATACGTGTTACATGCGTGTTACATGCATGTTACATGCGTGTTACATGCGTGTTACATGCGGGTTGCATGTGGGTTACATGCGTGTTACATGCGTGTTACATGTGGGTTACATGCGTGTTACATGTGGGTTACATGCGTGTTACATGCGGGTTACATGCGTTTACATACGGTTACATGCGGGTTACATACGGGTTACATGCGTGTTACATACGGGTTACATGTGTGTTAATGTGTGTTACATGCGGTTACATGCGGGTTACATACGTGTTACATGCGTGTTACATGCGAGTTACATGCGTGTTACATGCGGGTTGCATACGGGTTACATGCGTGTTACATGCGGGTTACATGCGGGTTACATGCGGTTACATACGTGTTACATACGGGTTACATGCGTGTTACATGCGTGTTACATGCGGGTTGCATGTGGGTTACATGCGTGTTACATACGGTTTACATGCGGGTTACATACGGGTTACATGCGTGTTACATACGGGTTATATGTGTGTTAAATGCGTGTTACATGCGGGTTACATGCGGGTTACATGCGGGTTACATGGGTGTTACATGCGTGTTACATGCGGGTTACATACGGGTTACATGTGTGTTAAATGCGTGTTACATGCGGGTTACATGCGGGTTACATGCGGGTTACATGGGTGTTACATGTGTGTTACATGCGGGTTACATGCGTGTTACATGCGGGTTACATGCGTGTTACATGCGTGTTACATACGGGTTACATGTGTGTTACATGCGTGTTACATGCGGGTTACATGCGGGTTACATGCGTGTTACATACGGGTTACATGTGTGTTACATGCGTGTTACATGTGTGTTACTTGTTGGTATGTTTGACAGATTCTTCCTCCTGATTTTAGGTTCAACTGGACAAATACACAAATGTTGAGCCCACAATCGTTAGTATTTGATCTACAGAATGTATTACAGACTTTACTACAAATATATACTATACTATATAAATACTTTACTTTTCCTCTCGTTCTGACACTGTCCAACATGTGTGGAATGTGGGCCGTCTTTATCTCAAACGTCAAGCCTTTGTGGACTAGAATAACTAAGTGATGCAGGTTTATGACGTGCGGCTGATGCAGGGGTGCTTCATGAGTCTGTGGAGTGTGGCGCCATCTTGTGGACAAGATTTTATCCATGATCATTACTGTGGGTTCTTGTGAGATTTTCCAGTTTTTGCTTTAGTTATTCCTTCAAATCCGCCCACTACATGGGACAATAGAGCGTTAACTGTGAAACATACGTGCAGATGTTCATTGGCAGAAACATCTGTGGAACATTAACCCAGCAGATGTTTCTGAACCTTTGGAGACAAATGCCTGACTCTTTGTGAAGATGAGACTCCCAAAGAGAACAGAGCTTTGAAACTTGAAACCGCATGAACCCGTGCGTGTTCTGAATCAGCTACGAATCTCTTAATCCAACGATGATCACACTTACGTTTCCATGAAATCTCTCAGGGTTTCAACGTTCTGACCGACTCTCGTTTTGGCAGTTGTTGGGTTTTGAGTCCATGTGGCAGGTCTGTAAGGGTCTTTTAAACTGACCCTGATTCTTCTCAGAAAGTTTCAGCTCCCACCAGAGGCTGAAGGGGCCGAACAGACCAGTTCTAGGATAAAAAGATGTATATTTATTTACCAATTGAATGTTATTGACTTGAAGTCACTGAAAGTTCAAACTCACTTTGTTTGTTTCCAGGGATTCTTTTTGGGCCGTTTTGTCAGATGTTTTTCCTCGTGATGTTCAGATCACCAAATGTCTCAAACAGAGTTGAACTGAATCTTTGAACTGAAGTCGCACTTTTATTGCCATTAATCCTTAAATCAATCACCTTTGACCTTTGGTATTTCACATAAAGTCAAAGCCTTTGTTGACCACGTCACAGTAATTATTGATAATGGGGCCAGAGTCAGGACTAAACATGGACCGGCCTCCTGCTGGTGCCAGAGTCTGGACTAAACATGGACCGGCCTCCTGCTGGTGCCAGAGTCTGGACTAAACATGGACCGGCCTCCTGCTGGTGCCAGAGTCAGGACTAAACGTGGACCGGCCTCCTGCTGGTGCCAGAGTCAGGACTAAACATGGGCCGGCCTCCTGCTGGTGCCAGAGTCAGGACTAAACGTGGACCGGCTCCTGCTGGTGCAGAGTCAGGACTAAACGTGGACCGGCCTCTGCTGGTGCCAGAGTCAGGACTAAACGTGGACCGGCCTCCTGCTGGTGCCAGAGTCTGGACTAAACGTGGACCGGCCTCCTGGTGCCAGAGTCGGATAAACGTGCCGGCTCCTGCTGGTGCCAGAGTCAGGACTAAACGTGGACCGGCTCCTGCTGGTGCCAGAGTCAGGACTAAACGTGGACCGGCCTCCTGCTGGTGCCAGAGTCAGGACTAAACGTGGACCGGCCTCCTGCTGGTGCCAGAGTCAGGACTAAACGTGGACCGGCCTCCTGCTGGTGCCAGAGTCTGGACTAAACGTGGACCGGCCTCCTGCTGGTGCCAGAGTCAGGACTAAACGTGGACCGGCCTCCTGCTGGTGCCAGAGTCAGGACTAAACGTGGACCGGCCTCCTGCTGGTGCCAAGTCGGACTAAACGTGGACCGGCCTCTGCTGGTGCCAGTGCTAAACGTGGAGAATCAGGACTAACGTGGGGAATCTGCGTTTCAGTTTTATGCAGCTCAAACCTTGCCTAATTAAAGAAACCAATCCAACCTAATCATTTAAATGATAATTCTCTATGAAAGGCCTTTATTAAGTCTGTTGTGGGACTGAAATCTTACGCAGTGGGGCTTTAATAAAGTCACGAAGGCAGTATTTTTGACTAAAACAGAATCATTTTCCTGTAAGTTCCAAACAGTTCAGCACTTTAATGTGGAGCTCATTTATGTTGTGGACTGTGAATAAACATGGAATTAAAAGTAATTAAAGTATTAAATAAATGAACGGATAATTATCTCTGAATAAACCAGTTTTTAAAGTGAGATTTACATCGTCTTGTTTCTGTCTAACGCGGAAGCGAATGTAGTGCTCGTTCTGGTCACGCCCCCTTCGCACGTTTCTATTGGTGAACGAACGAACGGCTCCACCCACAGACTGTCTTCACGTACGTCCGCATGCGCAGGATAAAGCCCTTGGAGCAGCGGCTGGCGCTTCATCTGACTCTTTACTGCAGAACAGAGACAATGAGCGGCCGCGGAAAGGGAGGAAAAGGGCTCGGGAAAGGAGGGCGCCAAGCGGCACCGGAAAGTCCTCCGTGACAACATCCAGGGCATCACCAAGCCCGCCATCCGCCGCCTGGCTCGCCGCGGCGGTGTGAAGCGTATCTCCGGCCTGATCTACGAGGAGACCCGCGGAGTGCTCAAGGTGTTCCTGGAGAACGTGATCCGTGACGCCGTCACCTACACCGAGCACGCCAAGAGGAAGACCGTGACCGCCATGGACGTGGTGTACGCCCTGAAGAGGCAGGGCGCAGGGCCCTGTACCTGTACGGCTTCGGAGGCTAAACTGCACATCTGACTCAGACAACGGCTCTTTTAAGAGCCCCCCACAGAACATGAAGAGAACCTTCTGAACTCCAGATATGTTCGCATCCTCCACATACGGGTCACTTGTACATGACGTCACACGCTGTTACGCTCTAAAGTTAAAAACCTGCACCGAATATAACATGGAACTGCTCCAACCGAAATGTCTAAATCTGAGTCAAAAAGAATAGTGTTCACCCACTTCACCTTTGATATAAATGATTACGCTTGTGATGTGCTGAATGTCTGAACCAACTCTGGGTGCAGAACGTAATATGAAATTATAAATTTGTATTTAATATTTTGTGTAAAAACTGAACTCCACTAAATGATGATGTGCTGTGGAAAATATGCTTTGGCCGTTCTTTTATGTGACACCCCTTGTGACCCTGAGGGTCCAGAGAGGGTTTGTTGTCTGTAGAACCGTGTGAACGGCCTCTTTCCCGGGACCGTGGAATCCTTTGCTTCCCGGTCTTCATTTCCCTCGGTCATGTGACCATCTGCTCATTGTACCCTATAAAACGGATTTAAACATTCATCTTTTCTATTGTTTTACTGTTTTTTTACAATAGTTGTCAAATATAATCTTTTCCAAACATTTTGTTTGTTATAAAGGCAAGGCAAGCCAAGGCAAGGAAAGGCAAGGCAAGTTTATTTGTAGAGCACAATTCGTACACAAAGGCAATTCAAAGTGCTTCACACAGGACAGGAAAAAATGCATTAAAGACAAGAAATCACAAAGACCTTAATTTAAAGAAATTTAAAGGCGCCATTTTCCGTCAAATAGTTTAAGACATACAAGAGAAAGAGTGCAAAGAAAAAACATTTCAGTCATATGCACAGCCAAACAAAACAGTTTTTAGTTTAGATTTGAACATTGCCAGAGTAGAACCTGTCTCACATCCTCAGGAAGACTGTTCCAGATTTTAGCTGCATAAAACTGAAACGCACATTCCCCATGTTTAGTCCTGGTTTTAAGTAAAAAGGTTACTTAAAACCATTGGATGATGTCATATTCAGATACATTGTGGTTCCAGTGGTTGGACCGGATGGACGGCTCATTTATAAAGCCACAAAACAAGTGTTTGCTTGGGTAAAAGAGACATTAACAAAATGTGCGTCGCCGGCAGCGAGAGGGCGGGGCTATGATTATGGTTGAAAACGGCCACGATGTGTTTTTAACAAACACTATTTTACATTTCATAGAATTTGGCGTTTGGTGACTTCTCGTGTCGTTCCCCAGATCAACACTGTCACGCGCTCTGACACCCTTATGTTGACTTCATCTTATATATATGTTATGCATCTATATATTATTTCATCCTAGTTCTTTACAATTACAATAATGTCGTCGGCATCAGCCAGATTTGAGATCTTTTTTTTAATCACCGAGTTCCTGAAATAACATATAAAGCGCTGTGTAACATGGAACAACTCTTAGAGTACATTTACAAATATTACACTTAAATATTCATATTGTTCCAGACCATAAATAATCTCTGGACACGTAATCAAAGGCTTTCTTTTGATCCAGTCCAACAATAAATATGTTGTGCATCAAGAGCTCAGATTGTCCCACGTGCCCTTCCCTGGCCTCAGCCACTTCTCTAAAATGAGGACCAGCAAAACATCTATATTCATAACCGTGTCCGGTCCAAATACTGGACTGAGAACAAAGGTTTGAACGTGACAATAGAGCTCAGAACAATGTCTTCACAACACAATCGACATTCAATGAACAAGGCGTGAGTACAACGCACAGCAGCGTGAAGTCTAAGTCATTAGATCATGAAGATGACATCTATTTTAGGCAGGTGGGATCACAGCTGACCCCTCTCACCCTGGACATGGTCTATTTGAACCACTCCCTCAGGCAGGAGGCCACTCCCTCAGGCAGGAGGCTACGGTCCATCTGGACCAGAACCTCCCGCCACAAGAACAGTTTCTTTCTCTCTGCTGTTGGACTCATGAACACTTCAAGTCACTTTAACTGCAATATTCATCACTCACTGTCACTTTCTGCACTACAACTGTAAATCTAACTAACGCTTGTACATAGAAATGCCTATTTTTATTCGTCTCTTAATGCCCTTTTTGATTGAATATGTTGTTTTATTATTGCTCAGTGTTTTATGTTGCACCTTTAACGCCGAGACAAGTTCCTATGTTTTTGTAATTTTGTTCATTGACGATGGCAAAAACTGATTCACTGACAGATTAGAACACTCTTAAGTCAAAGCACAGCTCATTTAAGCAGGTGTGTGGCCCTGAAAGGACCTTTGTGTGCGTCAGGACAGCGCGGTTTACTTGGAGCTGGTGTACTTGGTCACGGCCTTGGTGCCCTCGGACACGGCGTGCTTGGCCAGCTCTCCGGGCAGCAGGAGGCGCACGGCGGTCTGGATCTCCCTGGAGGTGATGGTGGAGCGCTTGTTGTAGTGCGCCAGGCGGGAGGCCTCTCCGCCGATCCTCTCGAAGATGTCGTTGACGAAGGAGTTCATGATGCTCATGGCCTTGGAGGAGATGCCGGTGTCGGGGTGGACCTGCTTCAGCACCTTGTACACGTAGATGGCGTAGCTCTCCTTCCTGGTCTTTCTCTTCTTCTTGCCTCCTTTCGCCGCGGTCTTGGTCACGGCTTTCTTGGAGCCCTTCTTGGGCGCGGCCTTGGCGGGTTCAGGCATGATGTGTTCTCCTGAGGACAGACGAACGGGTGACTCCGGCAGCGCGCCGCCCGCTCTATATGTACAAGCCTCATGCTAATGAGCTGTGCTGTTCCTCTCAGCTCATTGGTGGATCGCAGGTCTCTGTTCCTGATCGTAACTCTCTCTCTCTTTGACGCTTCTGAATCGCGGCAGAATGTTATTTTAAATGTAGTACATTTCCGTGGGACTGAAGTGGAAGTTTCTTGTGTTTTCTGAACCTGAGCAAACATCACCCTGAATGGACAAGGCTGGAACCGACTGATAAACCTGCTAATGATCCTTGGACAGACATCGGCTCTTACGTTCTAAATCCAGCATCTAAATGGATCGAAGCACAATTTGAAGTTTGGAGTTTGTATGAAGCACAAAAGAAAATAACACTGCGGTTTTGTCCAAAATCAGCTGCTAAATAAAAGTGACATCACAAAGACAACACATTCACACGTGTTTCTGAGTGACAGGTTTTACTGGCAAATACCTGAAGACACAGTTTCTATAGCATCTATAGCAAATACATTTTTAATAATAAAATGATTTTTGATAAGAGTTTGTTAAACTCAAATTTGGAGATTAATTCAACAAACTGACTGAACAGTTTTGCCCTTCTCCTTTGGACTAACGCAGGGGGCTCAGTTTAGACCCTCAGTCAGTACACGTGAATGCACCATGAGAGACGTTCATGATTTATAGTGGAGTGTTGTAGTGTCACTGTGGGCAGTGCTCCTGCTCCACGTCAGAGGGTTGTAAGTTCGAGTCCTTCTTTGGAGTGGGTGGCTCTGAAAAGAGCCGTTGTGTGGGTGAAGCGCGGGACCGGCTTTACTTGGCCTTCTCGGTCTTCTTGGGCAGGAGCACGGCCTGGATGTTGGGCAGCACTCCTCCCTGGGCGATGGTCACTCCTCCCAGCAGCTTGTTCAGCTCCTCGTCGTTGCGGACGGCCAGCTGCAGGTGGCGGGGGATGATCCTGGTCTTCTTGTTGTCCCTGGCGGCGTTACCGGCCAACTCCAGGATCTCGGCGGTCAGGTACTCGAGCACCGCGGCCAGGTACACGGGGGCCCCGGCTCCGACGCGCTCGGCGTAGTTCCCCTTCCTCAGCAGCCTGTGCACACGGCCCACGGGGAACTGCAGCCCGGCCCTGGAGGAGCGGCTCTTGGCCTTGGCTCTGGCTTTGCCGGCGCCCTTTCCTCTTCCAGACATGTTTTCAGATTCAGTTACTTTCACACGACGGAGAAACTGCCGTTGACGGCGGCGCGCGGGCGGGTTTATATATATATATGAGCCGTGCTGTCTTCTGATTGGCCAGGCTCAGCGTTAGTCCGGTCCTCCAATCAGAGGCCAGCCCGGGCGCCGCTTCTGCACTGGGACCGAGGACCAACGGTCTCTTTGCCCTTTTTCATGATCAAGCTCTTCTGCGGCTCCACAGCTGTGAACATAGGTTTGAGGGAATAACTCACGGTAACGTAACTAAATGTTAATCCTTTTTTCCGGCCCACCCTGAACTGAAACATGAACCGATTTGGTTTGGGTTCCACTTGTGCAGACAAACGCTCAGACTTTGTTAAATGATCAGTTCCAAAGCACAACACATTCAACAGAACCGTTCTCTGTCCCACAATGAGGACCAACACTGTGGCTACAACAGTGATGATACAGTCAGATTATGGACAGTGACTAAAGTGTCAGTGATTCTTATTACAAGAGCATCTTTCCCAACAGTGGGACATGAGATATTATACAGTAAAAAAAAATGAAAGTCTGACCAATGTACCTAAAAAGTAGGATTAAAGTAGTTTGTGAGCTCCACAAAGACGTGCAGTTCATCCAAATGTCATGTTTAGTCATCTTCGTTTAGGACTGAGAGCTTCAGGAGCAGCAGCTCTGGACCGAGAGCACCGTGGAACAGAACCCAGATGCACGGCCAGTGGACCGGGTCCAGTAACACACTTGAACTCATCTTTCCTTCAGCCCAGTGTGAGTGTTATAATATCTGAAGTGTGGCTCTTTGTTAGTGTGGGTGGCTCTTAAAAGAGCCGTTGTGTCGCGGTTCCTCGGGTCGGTTTAAGCCCTCTCTCCGCGGATGCGCCGGGCCAGCTGGATGTCCTTGGGCATGATGGTCACCCTCTTGGCGTGGATGGCGCACAGGTTGGTGTCCTCGAACAGACCCACCAGGTAGGCCTCGCTGGCCTCCTGCAGAGCCATGACGGCGGAGCTCTGGAAGCGCAGGTCGGTCTTGAAGTCCTGGGCGATCTCCCGGACCAGGCGCTGGAAGGGCAGCTTGCGGATCAGCAGCTCGGTGGACTTCTGGTACGGCGGATCTCCCTCAGGGCCACGGTGCCGGGCCTGTAACGGTGAGGCTTCTTGACGCCGCCGGTGGCCGGGGCGCTCTTGCGGGCGGCCTTGGTGGCGAGCTGCTTCCTGGGAGCCTTTTCCTCCGGTGGATTTCCGCGCGGTTTGCTTGGTCCTGGCCATTTCCTTTGCTCTCGGTTCAGCGTGAAAGCCTGAAACACTCTGCGCTTCAGACGGAGGCAGCGGCTTTTATACAAGAGCGGGCGGAGCGGATTGGCTGTGCCGGGCTCGCGCTCTCAATTCAAACATTAACCACGCCTCTGCCCCACCGCCCCCGCTTTCTGTCCCTTTCGTTCACGTAACGTAACAAAGTACTTCCGCCGAATATTGAAGTATCTGTACTTTGATACTTTTTACTTTGTACTCCACTACAGGTTTTCAACAGGACTAAACCATAAAAAGTACTTTTCTGAGATGGCTGAGGAGTACTTTTTGAGCGCCTTCATAGTTTGAGTTGACAGATAATATACAGATGAAAAGACCCTGGAAATGGAAATAAACGGAAAATAAAAATGTTCTTTAATAGTTCTAAAAACCTGTCTGAAAAACACTTTTTAAACTTTTTCAAGGTCTTACACATTTACTTCAAACATTTAGCACTTCTTCCCCTGTGAATCACTTCACACATGACACACACTGCGCTGATTAAAAATGCAAACATTCTGTCATATTTAATTGTAAATCCTTATTTTTGTCCCTTCAAATAATAAATACAGTTTATAAATGTATAAAAATGAAAACTTGACGACATAAATTCTCATCACAGCGTCGCACTGACGCGCACTAAAACGTCATTACTATTGCGTCAAATAACAGCACGTGTCAGGGGCGGTTTGAAGGGGGTCCGCTGATTAAAAAAGCCTCTTCTGAGGCGACCCTTGACCCCTGCTGTGGAATGACCCCACGTTTCCGCTGCTTCGCGTCTGAACCAAACTCTTTCCCTTTTGGAGTCAAGTCAAGTCTCTGTGACGCTCACGACAGAAGAGCTGCTCTTAGAGAGAGTGGGGGGCTCTTAAAAGAGCCTTTGAGGGTCGCAGTGGGCGCTGGGACTTTACTTCTTGGCCTTCTTGGGGGCGGCCTTCTTCGCGGGGGCCTTCTTGGGGCTCTTCTTCACGACCTTGGCCTTCTTGGGCGCTGCTTTCTTGGGGCTCTTGGCGGGCTTCTTGGCTGCCGCCTTCTTGGGCGCCGCCTTCTTCGCCGCCGCCTTCTTGGCCGGGGACTTGGGCTTCTTGGCTGCGGCCTTCTTGACCACCTTCTTCTTGGGAGAAGCTGCCTTCTTCGCAGACGCCGCGGGCTTCTTGGCTTTGGCGGGGGCTCTTGGCTCTTGGCTTTGGCGGGGCTCTTCTTCTTCGCGGCGGTCTTGGGCTTGGCCTCCTTCGTGGCCAGTTTGAAGGAGCCGGAGGCGCCCGTGCCCTTGGTCTGGCTCACGGTGCCTGAAGCCACCATCTTCTTCAGAGTGGTGTTGATGCGCTTGTTGGTCTTCACCACGTCCACGCCGTTGGACGCCAGCGCCTTCTTCACCGCGGCCACGGAAACGCCTTTGCGCTCCTTGGACTCGGCGATGGCGGCGGTGATCAGCTTCTGGAGGCTGGGGCCGGCGTCCTTCTTGGCCGCGGCCTTCTTCTTGGGGGCCTTGGCTTTGGCCGGAGAGGGGGCTGCTGCGGGAGCGGTCTCTGCCATGTCTCGTGTCGGTTCGATGTGAGTGTGGCGCCGGGCGCGCGCGGAGGGCGTTTATAAGGGATGTGAGAACCGTAGAGACTCAAGCCTCTCCGCTCAGCGCCGCTGTTTCCGCTTTGTGTTTTCTCTTCGCAGTTTAGAGATAAAATACACAAACGTGACTCATTTTTGTTAAACTATTTGACGTAAACCTTTAGAACAAAGTCACATCTTGTTGTTTAATGCAATCACAGACTCTCAGAGTCTTGTGTTTATAATAATGAGCCCTCAAACCCGAGCCACGTCAACACAAGCGAGACACTCCGCTTCGACTTTTTCCTACATTTAGCTTTAAAATGAACTAAACTTTGACAAATGAGAAACACTTTGTATTTAGATCAAGAAAAGAGATGTCAAAGAGTAAATACAGAAGTTAAAGTTGAGCCGTGGCTTCAGTGTTAAGTTGTAATAAACCCAGTTTGTGGCGGTAGTAAACACAAAGCTGAGGAGCCTTTCTGCGCCGCTGCACGGATGTACTTCTGTCCATGTACACAACTATCAGAATCAGAAAGAGTTTATTGCCATTGTCAATGAACAAAATTCACAAACATAGTGGAACAACAAACAAAGTGGAATATGCTGAAACTGCGTGGTTAATGACAGTTAGAAGTGGTTTAGGAATAATTAAGGAATGTCTCAAATCAACATGTGCATTTCATTCCATCACCAGAACAGAGACTGGGCTAATTGCTGAATAAGCTGAAACGTTTGTGTTAAAAGGATATAATTTATATAAAGTAAACCGAAAAAACAAAATGGTGGTGGAGAAGCAGTGTATGTGCAAAAACAATATTGTTGTAATTAGGTATTGTAAAACCAATGCAATAACAAATATTAAACTGAATTATTGTGATAGTAAAGTAATTCAACAACTATTTTATATAAATGGGACAAACCTTAGCTTAAAAAAAATTCTGTTAAAAGTGAAGACCAAGATTTATGTAGAAATAAACACAAATGTAAACTCAGTGTTTCTGTTTGGGGTGACTCAAATGGATGTAAAAAATAATCATAATAAGACAATCAAAGATGTGGGAATAATCAAAGAAGTTCTAGATCAAATTTCAAAACCATGAACTCTAGATATTTTTTGGGGAAAGAAACCAACACCACAGGGAAAAGTGAAGCACATACACCGAGGACCGAGGAAGATTAAAAGCACGTTTTCACCCTTAAATAAGATCAGAGGAAAGAAGATTAAAAGTCTGGAAAACCAAAAGCAGTGACAATTTAAGACATGATGAATACCACAAGGTTCTGTCATTGATCCAAAACTATAATATTCAGTAATATAATTACATTATTTGCTCGTCTTAAAATTGAATCTTTTGGCGAGGGTTGAAAGTGAATTTACTTCTTTTAATCAGGCTTGATTTTTAATCTTTCATTCAACATTAAATTAAGAAGACAAAACCTGTAGGAAATGGAAGTGTTTATGCATTTCTAGGGATCGTAATTTACTCCAAATTACCATGGAAACATCTTCATGTCAAAGACTTTAGCCTTTCCACAGCCCCTTTAGAATCTCTGCATCTTACGGTCCTATAGCAGCGGCTCTCCTTTAACAGGACTGACAGCTTTCTCTTCATGTTCTGTGGGGGGCTCTTAAAAGAGCCGTTGTCTGAGTCAGATGTACAGTTTAGCCTCCGAAGCCGTACAGGGTGCGGCCCTGCCTCTTCAGGGCGTACACCACGTCCATGGCGGTCACGGTCTTCCTCTTGGCGTGCTCGGTGTAGGTGACGGCGTCACGGATCACGTTCTCCAGGAACACCTTGAGCACTCCGCGGGTCTCCTCGTAGATCAGGCCGGAGATACGCTTCACACCGCCGCGGCGAGCCAGGCGGCGGATGGCGGGCTTTGGTAATGCCCTGGATGTTGTCACGGAGGACTTTCCGGTGCCGCTTGGCGCCTCCTTTCCCGAGCCCTTTTCCTCCTTTCCGCGGCCGCTCATTGTCTCTGTCCTGCAGTAAAGAGTCAGATGAAGCTCCAGCCGCTGCTCCAAGGGCTTTATCCTGCGCATGCGGACGTACGTGAAGACAGTCTGTGGGCGGAGCCGTTACAATGCGCATGCGCGAAAGGGTTCGACGCACCGCTGGTTTTCAGAAGGCAAAAGCAGCTGAAAAATGCCCTTCGACTCTTCTCACCACCTAAATGGACCCCATGTTTATTTCAAAGAATTAAATTACGTACTCACTACTGCGGTGAGAGGGATGTCCCTCCACAGACTTTACTTAACAAAATACATTTTATAGTTCTAAAGTTAAAAATCTTTTTATTGAAAAAGCTTTTTTGGTCAGTTTGAAAACTGACTTCGAACGTTCTTCCGCAAAAGGATTCAGTCAAGACTTATCCTGCTACTGTCCATGTCCGGACCAGAACCTTCACGCCACCTAATTCTTCAAGACATGTTTAATTTTATCTCTCTGCCTTTTTATACGGTTTTCCTTTCCCAGCTTTTGAAAGTTTTCCCCACGAACTTAGGCAATTTTGGTCATTATAAAGCTTGAAGTTCCTTCAAAGCACAGCTCGTTTAAGCAGGTGTGTGGCCCTGAAAAGGACCTTTGTGTGCGTCAGGACAGCGCGGTTTTACTTGGAGCTGGTGTACTTGGTCACGGCCTTGGTGCCCTCGGACACGGCGTGCTTGGCCAGCTCTCCGGGCAGCAGGAGGCGCACGGCGGTCTGGATCTCCTGGAGGTGATGGTGGAGCGCTTGTTGTAGTGCGCCAGGCGGGAGGCCTCTCCGCCGATCCTCTCGAAGATGTCGTTGACGAAGGAGTTCATGATGCTCATGGCCTTGGAGGAGATGCCGGTGTCGGGTGGACCTGCTTCAGCACCTTGTACACGTAGATGGCGTAGCTCTCCTTCCTGGTCTTTCTCTTCTTCTTGCCTCCTTTCGCCGCGGTCTTGGTCACGGCTTTCTTGGAGCCCTTCTTGGGCGCGGCCTTGGCGGGTTCAGGCATGATGTGTTCTCCTGAGGACAGACGAACGGGTGACTCCGGCAGCGCCGCCCCGCTCTATATGTACAAGCCTCATGCTAATGAGCTGTGCTGTTCCCCTCAGCTCATTGGTGGATCGCAGGTCTCTGTTCCTGATCGTAACTCTCTCTCTCTTTGACGTTTCTGAATCACGGCAGAATGTTATTTTAAATGTTGTTTATAATGTTTATGTTTAATCTTTGTTCATTTTATCTTTGTTCATTTTTGTATCAGAATCAGAAAAGGTTTATTGCCATCGTCAATGAACAAAATTCACAACATAGGAACTTTGTGATTTGGTGCAACATACAACGATGAACAATAATAAAAACAACATATAAGAAATCAAAAAGGGCATTAAAGAAAACAATTTAAATTGTCTATGTTGCTCCAAATGACCAAAGTGAGTTCCAGTTCACTGACAACGGCAATAAACCTTTTCTGATTCTGAAAATACTTATTTTTTGTCTAATCTTCCATTCTGAGAGGCTTTAGTCCTTCATATATTCAACCAAAAATACTCATTCTAAATCTGATTTGACTCTAGCAGCGCTTGTCATCTATAATTGGATTAAATTCGAAGTGTCCGCTTCACAAAGAGTCCAGACATCTGTTTGAGCTTCTTTTCCTTTTTCAATTGAAATGCCACTGCTCTTCTAACGAGACAGTGGTGAATGGCTCATCTTCACGACATGTTTGAGCCTTTGTCTTTTATCGGACCCACGTGTGAGTCAAAGTAAACGCTCCTTCGTCTCGATTGATGCTCCTGATTCCCGTAGCCGCCCGTATCCATCTTTTATACTCCTTCTGTTCCTATTCGTTTTGCGTGGTCCCATCTCGTGGTTTTCAGACGTTGCCTTTATTTTTCCTGATCTTGTAAATCGTCCTTGTGTTTCTCTTTCTCCTTCTGTTTGCCGTTCCTCCCGTCTCCACGTCTTTTATGGCACGTTTATTGGCTGAGCTTTAATTATTGCGTTTATGTTGTGTCTGCTGTTCCTCTAATGTGCTGAACTCACAGAGCCTGACGAAGGCTCCTGGTTTGGGGATGGCTTTCCTGCCGTTAAGTTACAGTAAATCTACTTAATCGCCTTTTTCCCGACAGTTCAGACGGGGACTGAACCCACTCCCACAGATCACGGCCGCTAAAACACAGGAGAAATCCCACACGTCTGTCTGTTCACTTGACTTGTTAAGTTCATTTAATTGCTTGATAAATAAACCACACGAAATGATTCTGGGTTTTGTGGTTTACTTCAGACCGAAGGACCGGTGATTTAAGAAGGTTCACTGGTCCATTATGGGCGATGGGGCCACGCCCCTCCTGGCAATCAGCCAATTATGTCAAATGGTATTCAACAATATACATATATATTATATATATATATATATATATATATATATATATATATATATATATATATATATATATATATATATATATATATATATATATATATATATATATATATATATGTGTGTGTGTGTGTGTGTGTGTGTATATATATATATATATATATATATACAGTATACCTGTATATATATATATATATATATATACGTATACGTGTGTGTGTATATATATATATATATATATATATATATAATACCTTGTCTTTTGGGTGTCTTTTCAGCGTACGCTGTGGGCTGTTTGAGAATCGCCCCTGAGCCTGGGAGAAAAGCAATGTGAATCTTTAACCAATCAAATTCTGAGAAAAATGACTCTGTCACTATGGGAACAGCCACAGTAAAACTGTCTGAAATAGGCGATTTTGAAGTTCAAAACGAGTCCGAACGAGCTCGACTGTCGCTGGCTCTGAATAAAAACTATATTCATGATGAAGTGAAAGTCCGAGCCAATGAGGATCTGATGTGCTCCGTTACCTTGACAACAAACACACCAAACAGAGTTTTTTTGAGTTTATTACCTGGATAATGCCAACGCTGAAGCATCGCTGAACTTCTGTTCATTAATCGATGCTTTGGTTATGAGAAAACCCGTGAAAGAATGTTCTAAATGACACGTCTTTAAGAAGTTTCCACTGCGATGTTTCTGTGATGATGAGATATAAACATGACAAATGTTACACACATGTAGTTCAGGGGCTAATGCCATTTAGAAACTGACCTTTTTGTTCTGTTTTATGAAACTGGAATCAACAATTGTTTGTGTTTTTTATTGTCTCTTAATGTAGTAATTGTACTCTGCACTACAAGTACAGAACACTGATATTTTATGAAGTGTAAATGTATTTCCTCACAAATGGTATCTGCCTCTGAGATTTAGAGTAAGTCATAGCAACACTATGTATAGTAATACTATGACTTAGAGTCGAAGTCATAGTATTACCATTACCAAAAGTGGAAATAAAGTGCGTGTACTTCATTAATTCAGTTGCAAATGTGTATTTCAAATGTGTGTTTTTACTGTCAATGTAAAATATTCCCTTTTGGACATTCAAAATATACAAAAACACGGTCATGTCAAATAGCGCCCCCTATATTTTGCATCACCTGCGGCCACTGTGTTTAACTATCACTCATTGTCGTTGTGATGCTAAATACTGCATTTGAGCGTTTCTGGTTGTTTTCTGGTGTTTCTCTTCTTTCTGGCCCGTGTTGGATAATGATCTCTGTTCTGTGACTCTGTTGAGCCGTTCAGATAATGTTCTGACCACCAGGTCCGGCGAAGATGTTGATCCACATAAAGGAGAAGAAAATTCTCAAACAGGAACTTGTCTCGGCATTAAGGTGCAACATAAAACACTGTGCAATAATAAAAACAACATATATGAAATCAAAAGGGCGTGAGGAAACAATTTAAGATGACTATAGTATATGATAAAATACACTTACTATGAACAAAATAATTTACATTTAAATTAAATATGTGAGTGCGGTAAGTGACAGTGACAGGCGTTTAAGAAGTGTTCATGAGTCCAGTGGCGGAGGGAAAGAAACTATTCTTGTAGCGGGAGGTTCTGTTTGTCTGTGATCTTGAGTTTCATTTGGACCATTGTTTAAGTTTGAGTTCAAATTAAAAACTAAAAATCTGAATCTGTTTCCGCGTCGAACCGTGGACCTTCTCGCGTGTGAGTGGAACGTGTGATAACCACTACACTACGGAAACGACGTACGGTGATGACGTAGTTCATGTATCTTGTTTTTATTATTGCTCAGTGTTTTATGTTGCACTTAAACGCCAAAACAAGTTCCGATGAGTGAATTTTGGCAATATTCTGATTCTGGCGTGGCTCGTGGCTCAACACACGCACGTGACGTACATTTCACTGGCGCTGCAGATTGGGACTTAAAACAGAATATAATAAACGTAATTAACCAGCAGGTGGGCCCTTAATCCTGCGTAAAATAGGCAAATGTTAAATGTAAAATTGTTGCGGTAAGTCTTGTATCACGTATAACGTCATACTAATTAAAATGGTGTTAAACTTGAATGGACTGACAGTGTTTTGCTGCGGAAACGGCAGAATTCCCACGCGCCCTGAAGCGTCCCGTGTGCCATCGTTCTGCGCATGCGCGCTGCTGGCACAAACGCGTAAATAGAACGTCTCCTGCTGCTCCTGTTTGTCTGCGTAAGTCATTTTCATCCATAAACTCTTAAACTGGTCTCAAATGTCCGACACGAGGCTGTTTCCCGCCCGAGCCTCAGCTCCGTTTGACCGGCGTTTCTCTTAAAAAGGTTGTGCTTTTCTCCTCGTTTCTAAAGTAACGTGTTCATGTCGGTCTTAATGTCGTCATTTTCGCTGCGCACGTTCCTCTGCGCACATTCCGCTGCGCGTGATTGTCGCGTTATTGTCGCGCAAAACGTCTCAAATCCAAAGTTTGGAGCACCATTTTGTTTGACCAGAACAAACCACGCGGCGTTTAAGTGTGTTTTTATTGTCAACTTAAGCACAAATGTATATTATTTACTAATTATAGCAAAAGTTCTGGTATATCAGCTTTTATCTTCTGTTTGTGAAATGGTCAATTCAACCTGTGATTTAGAGACTCGGGTTTAGTCGCTGGTGGAACTGGTCAGGTTAAACATGGGTGAATTTACCTTTTGGTTTCCATGGCAAAGTACAGTCTGAAAGTGGTGGGAGGAGCCGTGGTTTCAGAAGGACTCACCGAGTGTGTAAAGCGCTTTGGGAGTCATGACATCACCAGTTATTTATATTACAAGGACAATGTAAACAAGTATCTTTGAGTGTTGTTTTTATTTTATTCTTTTTATTTATTTTATTACATTTTTTTATCCTTATTATTCAAATCTGGCTCTCTTCGACCGTCTCGGAGTCGTGACATTCTAGAATCTGAAAACGACCTTTGAAATTCTGATGGAGAGAAGTGTTAGGTAGTGCCCCCTTGAGGACATTGAAGAGAATGCACCCTCAGTAACTCCTTATCTTCTTTTTCCCCCCAGAGTTATGAGAACTGCACTTCATTTCGGATCTGACTGGGCCCTGGAGACTGGACAAGTCTAAGGAATACTCTTCAGCTGGACCTTTGTGGTGGCCGCTCCTCGTGTTCCTCTCACCATGGACGACGGCGCGGACTCGGACTACATCGACACCAACTACGTTTGGCAGCAGCGCAACAAGCGGGTGCTGCGAGACGGCGACGTTTGCACCCAGTTTCCGTACGCGTCCGCCCTCGGTGTCGAGTTCAACCCGGCCTTCGAACGGGCCGAGAAAATCCCCGCGGACCTTCTCACCAACGGCGTCATCCTGGACATCCACGACTTCGTCAAAGCCGTGAAGAAAATGGCCTGTCACCATTTGTTTGACATTCTGCAGTTTAATTTTGATCTCGGATTGAACTCGGACGGTCCGGAGTGCTGCAACTTTGCTTGCCAACTTTACCCCGCGATCAAACGTCTTCACGCTCAACTCCGCGGCCGTCCGAAGCTTCAGGAAACCATGCAAGATGTTTATGTTCTTCCAGAAGTTGTACCAGAAAACGCAGAGGTGACTTCGGAAGGAAAAAAGAGTCATGCGCAATTAGACGATGAAAGAAAAGGTGATCCAATCTTCATGAAGAAGGGTCTTGGACAACTTCATAAGCTCAGCATGCGTAACTATCCTCTGTGTAAAAATCTCGGCGTTACATTTGTCTTACGGTCCTCGAACGCACCGGCGCAGAAACTCAGCACGGCGCTCCTGACCACGGGAATGGTTCTAGAGATGCTGGACTTTGCCGATTTCCTGGGCGGGCAGTTCGTCCAGACACTGAAAGACCTGATATTGCACAATTTCGGCGACGTTTACGAGTCCTGCTACCTGAGCTTGCAGGTGAGGACGCTGCACGACAAAAAGTTAAGCCATCCACACGCCGATCGAGAGGCCTTTTGCGAGCAACCGTTTAGATTCATGCGGAAAAAAAGAACAAACAAAAGAGAGGCCGAGGTGGACAGCAAAGTCGAGATCATTCCTGAGAAAAGAAGGTCCGCCGTGACGCATTTGAGTAAGGATTACTTTTGGGAAGAAAAAACGGCGGCGGAAGATTCGTCGTACATGTGCCCGGTGGAGTTCGACACGGATTTAGCGGCGGATGAAGATCTCGAAGACGCGAAAAGCGAAGACGAGGTGGTCGACGTGGAGTCGGTGTTCCCGGAGGCCGAAACGGCGAGCGCAAAGTTAGACGAGGGCGCGGGCAAGCGTGCGCGCCACTACCGCCGCTACACACCACATAGGTGTAAATCTGTTCCCGCGTTACCCATTTCAGGACTATTCTCGGAAGACGCTTTGCCGATGCACCAGAAGTCGGCGAAGCAAAGAGAGTGGGCAATGCGCGCAAACCGAATCTTAGAAATACTCGGCAGAGAAACGAGGAACAATTTAATGTTTTGTCGCAGCAGAAAAATCGGGTTGGATTTTAACGTCGGAAGCGGACAAGCGAAAAACCTGGACCTGACGCTGCTGACCAACAACACGCTGTTCGACGTGTACAAATTCTGCTCACACTTGTCGCGGAGTACGATTCACTTCCTGCTGGAAATTCTGGAGACGAACTTTCGTTTCGTGTTTCGGGAAAACCTTCAATCGTACCTGTACAGCAAAGAGAAATGTTTGGCAAACCAAGCGCACGGCGAGGAATATCTGAACGCGCCCATCCAGTTTCCCGAGATGTACAACGTCGTCGCGGAAGGGAACGGGGAATTTCACAGCGAAGAAACGTCCGACGAGTCGCCGGGCGAGGGCGCGTCCGACGAGTCGCCGGGCGAGGGCGCGTCCGACGAGTCGCCGGGCGAGGGCGCGTCCGACGAGTCGCCGGGCGAGGGCGCGTCCGACGAGTCCGAACGAGTTCCCGTATTGCAAGAGAATCGGCGTGAACCTTTGGGCGTCGAATTTCGCCGTCCGGCCGCGGGGGAAAGATCAAGTTCTGGGTGGTTCTGACACACGGCGCGTTGCTGGAAATCTTCAGCTTCGCGAGGCGTCTTTGCAGCAAGCCGCAGGATTTGATGTGCGACGTTTTGGAGCACAACTTCGACGTGGATCTGCGAGATTCCACGTGCGACGAAGCGAGCGGCCTGCGTCGATGGTTAAAGGTGAACCGGTTTACGATAAAGAAGTCGTTTGGCACCATTAAAACGAACATGTGGCTCGTGGAAGTAGTGAATCTGAAGCGATACGGCGCGGCGACAAGCCCACAGCATTTGTGTTCGGAAACGGCGCGTCTTTTACCGACGCGGACCCCGAAACAATGCTCGTACGACATATGCAAAGAAATCGGACTGGATCTGAATTTGAGCTGCAAATCGACGTCGAAACAGAAGCTGGACCTGAAGTTGCTGACCCGGGGGGCGCTTTTCGAGGTGCACAACTTCGTGGAGACCAAGTGCAACCGCTACGTGCCGGCCCTGTACGAGATCCTGGACTACAACTTCGACTTGAGTTCGCAGGGGCATCGGCGGGTGGAGTTCGCCTGGTCGGTGGCGGCGCGGGTGCTGGCGATGGTGCGGAAAGGCGGGCGCGGTGGAGGGTACATGAAGCGGGCGTTCGAGCTGCCGTTCGAGTCGGAGGAAGGCGAGATCTGTAAACGGGAAGACGACGAGAGGGAGATCGAGACGACGGAAGAGTGCGACGACGGCGTGGCGTTTGTGCGGAAGCTCGTACCTGTAGATATCGACGTGGAGATACAATAGGGACCGGGGCCGGGACCGGGGCCGGGACCGGGGCCGAGGCCGGGGCCGAGGCCGGGGCCGAGGCCGGGGCCGAGGAACAGGACTAAAACTGGGATTGAAATGGCACCAAAATAAAACCAGACCAGGACTCAAACTGAATTAAACCAGGACTCGGACTGGATTACAAAAGGTTTACACGGACCAGGATGAAGATGGGACAGAAACGGGACCGAACCAAGACAAAAACAGGATTAGACCAAGACATAAATCGGACCAGACCAGCATTATAACCAGACTAAAGTGGGACTAGAACAGAACTAAAGTCAGGACTAAGACTGGATTAGAAACAAGATCAGGTCGGAACCAAAACAGGACTACAACCGAATTAGACCAAGACTACAACCGGACTAGACCGGGACTACAACCGGACTAGAGCCGGACTAGACCGGGACTACAACCGGACTAGAGCCGGACTAGACCGGGACTACAACCGGACTACCGCCGGACTAGACCGGGACTACGACTACAAGGAACCGACTACGACCGGGACTCACCGACAACGGAACCTAAGACGACGGGACTCGGAGCGGAGAGCACCTCGGAGCGGACCTCGAGCGGGACTCGGAAGGCCCTGCGGGACTCGCCGAACGCGGGACTCGAACGGGACTCCGAACCGGGACTACTGAACCGGGACTCCGAACCGGGGACTCCGAACGGACTCGAACCGGAACTACGAACCGGACTAAACGAACCGGGACTGACGAACCGGGACTACGAACCGGGACTACGAACCGGGACTACGAACCGGGACTACGAACCGGGACTACGAACCGGGACTACGAACCGGGACTACGAACCGGGACTACGAACCGGGACTAAAACGAACCGGGTACGAACCGACTCATGATTTCAAATTCCTAATCTTCAGAAATGTTGTGTTTTCTGCCCGAGCGAAGCCTCGTTTCACGCTCTGTGTTTGAAACTGAAGCTTCACTGAATATATTATGTCTGTACTTTCTCTAAAGGTTCATTTTGACGTTATAAAAGTCACGGTTTGAAATAATTATGAGAATATAATCTTCATCTAATCAAGGACCAAAACACAATTTCATTTAGTCCTGTTTCCTTCACGTGAACTGTTTTGTTGAAAGTACATTGATACTGCTGTTTTTGCTTGATTAAACCTGATGCACTTCCAGTTTCACGCCTCGTATTTTTGGGTTAAAGGCCGTTTTTGGTTTACATCCCAGAAAGGCTCTGAAACACTGATCACCACCTAATGATGTCACAAAGTGCTGGTGAGGATATATGTTCATCACTATTCTGTTTGTTTTGCCTGTAACGTGTTTAAGAACAACAAACACCTCCAGAAAAGTGACAGAGTGCAGCTTTAAACAGAGTGAGGCACGCTCTGTTCCGGAATAAACTTGACATTAGTTTTGAAAGAGATCATGTTTGAAAGGGTCTGATCAGCGCTCTGTTTTATTTAAAATATGTGAAAATGTATAAAGTTAAAGTTATTAAAGGGTCACTCAAACTTTAAAGAGCCCGTTTTATGCTATTTTTCCTATTTCTACCTTAAGGGCATAGTTGATAAGTGTTGTGCAACACCAAGCCCCCGGAAGACAAAATGGCGCCCAGTTCAAGCCTATGGCGTGTGCTCATTGGCTCATGTCTCCAAAAAAGTTCCCTACTTCCGCGTTACTTCCTGAATAGGGAGTCTAGCACCTCCCCTTTTATGACGACATCACCATGTCGCTTTGGCGTCGGGAACGAGCACGGCGACAGCAGAACGAGTGAAAGTCTGAGGACAGTTAGAGCGGACTTTTTGGAGTCTGAGGTCTTGAAATGGTGACGAAATGTAGAATGATGAACTGTGATATAGCTATAAATAATAAAGGTTTCATGTTGTAAAGCAAAAATAATGGTTTTTCTTGCAGAAAGCATGAGCCGTGAACTCATGAATGCTTCTTTTTGTGTAGCTAAACGTTAGCATGTGTTAGCTTGTGTTAGCTTGTGTTAGACCCTGTGTAGCCTGTGTTAGCCCTGTTAGCCTGTGTTAGCATGTGTTGCAGTGTTAGCATTGTAGCTGCTGTGTAGCGTTATGCCTGTGTTAGCTTGTGTTAGCTTGGTGTAGCTGTTGTTGTTGCTGTTAGCTTTGTTAGCTTGTGTGACTGTGAATCGTCATTTTACGACTCATATTGAATGATGTGTGAAAACGTGTGAAATGACATAAAACACCCAATGTTCGTGTCTCGTTTGTCTCGTCTTCTTCTGTTTGGTTTCCGTCCCAACACGCGCTCTTCTGATGATCGTTCACGAGGAGTGCGTGCGCGGTCAGAGCGCGTACATGTTCGCCGTGACGTTAAAAATGTGATTTTTAAGGATTTTAGAAACGGTAAAAGAGTGAATTTCCTTCTATTATATTAGTTAGACTAAAAAGAATTTCGCACTTTCGGTAATTTTACAGGCCGAACTGTTCGAAATGGTCTGAGGCTGCAGTACCGCGGAGCGGCCACTACTCAATTTGGATCGCGGACAGAGGGGCGTGCCTTATTCCAATTATTATAATAGATCCATGTGCAACACCCATAACTTAAGCGGGTTACAGAGTGCTTCCTGGAGGAGGGGCTGAAACAGGAAGTGTGCTCTCACCAGGATGAGTCATCCTGGGTCAATAATAAAAACAACATATATTCAATCCAAAGAAGAAACAATATAAAATTACTATAGTTTAAAATAAAATAGGCATTACTATGTACTCAAGAGTTACAGTTACATTTACAGTTGTAGAGCAGAAAGTGAGTCATGAATAGTTGCAGTTAAAGTGGGGAGTTTAAGAAGTGTTCATGAGTCTAACGACAGGAGGGAAGAAACTGTTCTTGTGGCGGAGGTTCTGGTCCGGATGGACCGTAAGCCTCCTGCCTGAGGGAGTGGCCTCCTGCCTAAGGGGGTGGAGGAGTGGCCTCCTGCCTGAGGGGAGTCTGCCTCCTGCCTGAGGGGGTGGACGCGTCGTGCCCGCCTGGGTGGAGTGGCCCGCCTGAGGGTGTTCAAATAGTCCATGTCCAGGGTGAGAAGGGGTCAGCTGTGATCCGACCTGCTCGTCCCAGAGCCCTGGAGACGTACAGGTCCTGCAGAGATGGAAGTCTGCAGCCGATCACCTTCTCCTAGCAGAGGGGCGCTGTAGTCTCTTTGTCCCTGGCTGTGGCTATCCAGCAGAGGGCACACAATAGTACCAGGTTGACAAGACGTGATGGAGGAGGTGAGGATGGACTCAATGATGGCCGTGTGAAAACCTGCACCCATCATCTACACTACGCGGAGCTTGGCTTTCCTCAGCTGCTGCAGGAAGTACATCCTCTGCTGGGCCTTCTTGATGAGGGAGCTGATGGAGGGCTCCCACTTGAGGTCCTGGGTGATGGTGGTGCCAAGAAGCGGAAGGAGTCCACGGTGGTGATGGGGGAGTCTGTCATGATAGAGGGGGCTGGGGGGCTGTGGCTTTCCTGAACTCCAGTTTTGTTACCGCTGCACCAGGACACCAGCCGGACCACCACCGCTCCTGTAGACAGACTCGTCCCCGTCCAAGAGGAGCCCGATGAGGTGGTGTCGTCCAGTTTGTGTCCAGGGAGAAGAGCAGAGGAGAAAGTACACAGCCCTGAGGAGCTCCGGTGCTGATAGTCCGAGTGTCTGAGACATTCTTCTCCAGCCACACGCACTGCCTCCGATCCGTCAGGAAGTCAGTGCTCCCCCTGCAGGTGGAGTCAGGCACGTTGAGCTGGGAGGATGGTGTTGAACTCAGAGCTGAAGTCCAAAAAACATTCTAAAAGAAAACGCGGCAAAAGCTAAACTACTCTCTACTTCCAGAACCGTCCGAGTCTTCTCCAACATTAGTCTTTTCATATTCACAGATCGTTGCACACGTCACACTTTGTCTGACGTTTGAAACAAACATTCTGGTCTTTTCAAAGTAGTTTAAATGTACAAATGTTTGAGTCATTTTGTGCTGTAAGTTTCCCACTTTGGCCCTTGAAAAACAGTGTTTTTACTTGGTTAAATAAAGGTTCCTAAATGAATGAAAGGCGTCGGGACCTGACTCTCTGACCTTCACCACACTTTATCAGTGTCTGTTTGTCTCTGAGTTACATTCCACTGGCACTTCACACACAAAACATCTGAAACATCAACTTCAAACATGGAAGTCGTGTTCAAATACAAACATTTACACTGAAACACTTTTAAAGCCAGAAAATACACAATTACTTCATTACCAGTGTTTTTACAGAACTCAAACTTTACTTTGACTCCAACATTCCAAAGAATGAAAAAAACTCCAATGTTCTAAAGCGTGGTACCAGGAATGTTACGCAGTGTTGCTTTAATGGTTCGAAATGGTTCAGACTTGTTCATACAAAAGGGGAAGCTCGCCACAAGGTGGCAGACTCTGACCATAAAACAGAGTGAACCCGAGGGGGAGGTGCAGTGAGGAGTTTCTTCAGTTTCACTTTAGTGAGAACTGCTCCTCTTCACAGAAGCTCTCAGACGCTGAAATGGCCACTTACACAGAAGAAAAGCGCCATCTGACTTTACTCCAACTGAAAGATCGGATATATAACAAATATCTGCCAAAGATCTCAGCAGAACATCAATACTACATTCCAGAGTATCCCAGACCAGAGATTCATGTGACTCATCTGAGCCACAGCACTGACCTGACGGGTCTACAGGGGATCAGAGATGATCGAGGATTCAGAGATCCAAACAACAGTGGAAAGGTCTGGTTCAGCCTGACGGTCACTCCTGAAGACCTGAGCCACGCTGAGACCAGGACCATGAAGATAGTCCAACCAGGCGGCAGCGAAGAGGACTTTACGCCGCTGGAGGCTGGAGGGGAGGAGGAGGTAGAAGAAGGTCTCCTCACACAGTTCGCCTCGTCTCCGGCCTTCTTGTCCAGCTCCATGTACGGCTCGTATCGTTTCACCTTTGACCTGAGGGACGTCCTGGACCGGTACAGCGAGCAGGTGAGAAAACGCACACAACCACAATCAGACGGACCAGAGCTGTTCTGTGATTGGACAGAGTTACCACGACTTCAGGTACTACACCTGTTGGTCTTGTAGGGAATATTACATGGAGTCTTTAAATTGGACATAAGCAGGAAATAACGCTGCGTTCGATTGGCCCAGGTGTCTCGCTCCGAGCTCCAGACGGCCTCCACAGAGGAGCTTCTTGTCACGTCTTTTGACAATTAAATCATCCAAGAGCCAAACTAAACTAGACTGAAGTTCTTCTGCCATTTGTGGAAGTTCCACCGAACAGAAACGAAACACTTCCTGTGACACGTTTGAAACAGAATCTGAACAAAAAGAGAGACAAACAGAGCTACAGTCCCAAATATGATCCCGTTTTCATCTTTGATCTGACGTGTGCCATTCCGTCCAACAGAGTCATGACACAACTCCTCTGCATCATTTCAACTAGACAAGCTCAGAACCCTGTGTTTTTCTGGTGAAGGTGCAGGTAAAGACCAGGAGGTGGCGCTCTCCTGACTCCAGTCATTACATGGGCCGTAGCTCAGCCCGGCCTCAGAGTTAGGACCCACTGAACTTACAAGCAGCTGGTGCAACAGGAGCTGAGCAGGGTTTGACTGGCAGGAAGTGGCAGGAAGTGGCAGGAAGTGGCAGGAAGAAATGCTTTTCTCCCACAGGTTTTGTGTGGCGTGTGTTTTCTGATGTGTTTGGCCCTCAGGGCCACTGTAGTAAACACCAGTCTCACATGACTCTTCTGCAGTTCTGTTATGGACAGGCCCCTGTCATGAGAGACGTGGAAGACCGAGGTGTACCAACAGGAAGTGATGTATGCAGTGCTGGTCCACAGTCCATCTGATGCAAGGTTCTCACATTTCCCTCGGCTGAAGGACCACCACCGCATCTGTGCGTTCAGAAACTGGGAAGAGCCACACTTCCTCTGGAGACCTCAGGCCATGAGTGAGACCCACAGGTAAGTCTCACGACACTGCAGAAGTCAGACACAAACGCTCAGCTCTGACCTTCACTCAGGCTTCAGTTCCAGAACATTACCGGCTCTGCTCTGTTCACACGGGGTTCTGTCTCTACAGAAATGTGCTGCATCGTTTGAATTAAATGAAAATGGAACTTATCTCCACAGTGTAACCATGGAAACCAAGCTTGAAAGAAAGGAAACAGATGGTACTGGCAATGTTCTGGCTTTATTCACACATGTCACTGGACTAAACATGGACCGGCCTCCTGCTGGTGCCAGAGTCGGGACTAAACGTGGACCGGCCTCCACAGCTGGTGTGCCAGAGTCAGGACTAAAACACGGACCGGCCTCCTGCTGGTGCCAGAGTTAGGACTAAACACGGACCCGGCTCCAACTGGTGCCAGAGTCAGGACTAAACCACGGACCGGCCTCCAACTGGTCCAGAGTCAGGACTAAACACGGACCGGCCTCCTGCTGGTGCCAGAGTCAGGACTAAACATGGACCGGCCTCCAGCTGGTGCCAGAGTCAGGACTAAACACGGACCGGCCTCCTGACGGTGCTGTGCCAAAGAGTCAGGACTAAACACGGACCGGCCTCCTGCTGGTGCCAGAGTCAGGACTAAAAAACGGACCGCCTCCTGCTGGTGCCAGAGTCGGACTAAACATGGACCGGCCTCCTGCTGGTGCCAGAGTCAGGACTAAACATGGACCGGCCTCCTGCTGGTGCCAGAGTCAGGACTAAACATGGACCGGCCTCCTGCTGGTGCCAAGAGTCAGGACTAAACACGGACCGGCCTCCAGCTGGTGCCAGAGTCAGGACTAAAACACGGACCGGCCTCCAACACCGGCCTCCTGCTGGTGCCAGAGTCAGGACTAAACATGGACCGGCCTCCTGCTGGTGCCAGAGTCAGGACTAAACATGGACCGGCCTCCTGACTGTCCGGTTTCTTTCAGATTTGAACTGGTCCAGGGCGACACTCTTCGGGCCTCTGAAGTGGACAGAGAGCAGTATTATGTGTGGGACCATGTGGCTCTGGCTCTGGTCGTGGATGATCAGGTACAATCATTATTCTCTAATCTGTGTAATCCCTCATCCGTCCAGGACTGATCTAGTCTAGATTTCACAGTTTAAGAAACACTCTTGAATGAGAGTCGAAATTTTTTTTCTAAAACAGTGTCCGGATCTGGAATTTCCCCATTGTGGGACAAATAAAGGTGATCTTATTTTAGATGATACGTCTGAATCTGTCCTAAAAATACACCTCAGTGACTCTGTGTAACAGCAGACTTACAGTAAAACACCCAAAACCTACAGAATGTTCCGTTTGTGGCATGAAGTCATCGTTTAAAGGTTTATCAATAATACTACTACTTTTGTCACCCAAGAGTGAGCCAACAGTCGGCCAACAGTCGGCCAACAGTCGGCCAACAGTCGGCCAACAGTCGGCCAACAGTCGGCTAACTGTCGGCCAACTGTCGGCCAACAGTCGGCCAACTGTCGGCCGACTGTTGGCCGACTGTCGGCCGACTGTTGGCCGACTGTCGGCCAACTGTCGGCCAACAGTCGGCCAACAGTCGGCCAACAGTCGGCTAACAGTCAGTGTAAAATGTGTCTGAATGCTGAATGTCCTCCCTTGTCCTTGACCCCTCCTTCACTACATAGTCCTGCACTATTTAGCGGACTTTCTAGTGCACTCAATCGTGGAGCGATTCGGACGCTGAGCAATAGCAGCTTAACTGAAGTCAAACTATGATAACTAGTTAGCACAGGTGCCCTCCCGCCAAACCTCCTTATGGACTCTAAGCCTCTTTGTTTCAGTCGGCGCCATGTGCCAGTCTGTCCATGGAACGCCAGGTCAAGGTGTCGCGTGGACATCCCTTTCTGCGTTTCCCTGGACGATTCCAAATCAGTGAATGTTTTGTTATATTACGTTCATCCTTTCTGAGGGTGTGTCCAATCCAGGTCCAAGTGTTGGACGCCTTCGTTTGCTTCCCAATTACAAAACACTGGATGGTTTTGTCGATCACACGTCGTTCTCCATGTCTTTGAACCGTACAGAAGCACAACTTTCAAATCCACAGCTTTGTCTGTGTTTAAAGGCTCTTTTGGCCTTTCCAGTTCCTCCGTCCCTCCAGTTTTCTCATGGTGCTAAGGTAGGTTGGTAAGAGTCCACCTCATTGTACCAGCGCCTACCTTGGGCTTCGTGCAGGTCATCCAGTGGCCTTTGCGTGAGTTTAGATGCTCCTTGTGTTTTTGGCTGGGATTCCATAGTATTGCATCAGTTTTCATGAGTGTGGCAATCTGGTCTGTGGAAGACCTCTGTCGTAGACAAGCTGTTGGTCCTGGAGCCTTGAGTCCACTCCTGTCTTCGTTCTTTCCAATCATGAACGATGTTTCTGATATACTCCTCTTCCCACTCTTGTGATGTGCTCTTCCTCCCAGAACCTCTTACCCAAAGGCAGAAGGGCAGCAGGGCTTGTGTTCATCTGCTTTAACAGCTTCACTTGGAGTTTCAGGTCCTTTGATTTTCCGCTGAAAGAATCGCTTTCTTGATCTCTTCTTTTGTTTCGGGTGCTGTGTTTATCTTCAGCGTCTCCTCTGTAGGTGGTATCTCAGGGGTCAGGGGTTTCTTTTCTCTCACCCAAGGGTTTCCTTTGTGACCCAGCGTTTCTTTCTTTTTTGATCAACTTAGCAGTTTATAAAGATTCAGAAACAGATTTGATGTCAAAGAATATGATGGCGAAGTGTGTAAGAGTGTAATCCTTTGGTTGTTTAGTCGGCTTATTGTGTCTTTGTTTATTAGTCGACTGGTTTTGTACGGGACAATATATGGAGTGAGTTCGCTGAAGATTCTGGAGCGAATCATGAGTTTTAACTGTAGATTATTTCTGTATAAATCCTGTTTTTTGCCTGAACTGTGTGTGTTCTTTTGAGTGCAGCTTGGGTCAGATACATGGAGATCCTTCAAAGCTTTGATGGCTCTTTTTGTCGACTAATCAAACAATAGAGCATTTTGTGGACAACAGCCCTGGAACTTTATCTCCGTCTCTGCACCACAGCCGTCCTGGAGTGTCTTTGTGTTTTTCAGGTGCTGCGCTTCGGCCTCAAGAAGCTGCGTAACGGCCTGAGGTTCTGCGAGATGGGAGAGTTCCCCGTCGACTCCTACAGAACCTTTGAGCCGTATCACCAGGCCAACGAAGAAGTGCGGGCGCTGTGGCCTTCTGGAGGAAGACTGAAGAGCTTTAACCGCTCTTATTTCCATATTCCCTCTGATGAGTGACGAGTCGTATCTGAGATCACAATCAGAAGCACTTTCATTCATCTCTTTTTCTGACTGACCAAAAGAAAACATGTCATTCACGTTGAAACTGCTGCGTCCAAACTTATTCCTGACTTTCCAAACACGTTCCACCCTCAGTGAGGTTCTAAGTGCTTTTCATCCCTCTGAGGTCAGACGGGATGTTACATTCTGCTGCAAAAATACTTCAAATGTCTCTCTTTTTTAAGCTCTGTTTTAGATGAGTTTCAAGCTAATGAATTAATAAATCCAAAGTTGTAATAATAATAATACTGAACGTTTGAATTTGTTTCATTTGTTTCTTCGATGACATTTTACAATCATTTTTACCTAAACATGTTGTAGTTTTCCAGAAATGTCTTTATGTTTGCCGTGTTTCGTCAGTAAAACGTGTTCATGTTTTTCCTGTGCTTTTCGTTCGTCACATGAGCCTCACACGTGAAATATTAACAACGTGTTTTTCCTCAATAAAAGTTCTGCATTTGATAGTGAGAAGTTTATGTATAAAAAGCCTGACATTCAAAATGCCCAATAATCCCCTCAGAGCAGGACCTGTACTTTTACCTGATGGAGACTAGTGGCCAGTCTGTGGAACTGACAACTTTTTTTATTTTTTCATTTTTTTATCAAACCTTTTGTAGTTTTAAAATGACTCCGTGAGTCACAGTGACTTCACCTGAATATTTGAGCCGCCCAGATTTAAAAAGGATGTTTGAAACCTTTGTCTTTGTTAAAAACGGAACTGATTTATTTCCACTTTCAATGGACGGAAAACAGAATTCTACTGTGTTTAGTGTTCCGTTTGATGACAGTAAAGTTCTGATGTGGCCATTTCAGGTCCAAATTAACCACAGGCACAGAAGGATGCTCAGGTCGAGTAGTGTGGTGTCTGAACTGTTCATCTACTGCTGTCTAACACTGTGGGGCCTAAAAGTCTGGTCAGCGTTAGGAGAGGTCAACGGGCAGGCCAAAGAAGGATCTGCCTTTTGTGTAAACAAGTTTGGCTTCAGCTATAAAGACTCATGCAAAACTGAGATTCAGGGAGAACTCCATTTCTGGCACGAGGAGCTCCCAGGCCAAGTGGGCGTGTCTGTGTGATGCTGTTTCTGTGAAGAAACATCTTCTGAAAGACAGAAGCCAGTATCAGCCAGTTTTCTTCTGCTCCTCAACCACATCGAACAACACTTTGAGAAACCACAGTAGAAATAGAATTACAAATATGTTTAGAGTGTGATTCTGAGTGTTTTTAGGAGGTTCAATGTTTAGATTCTGGATGTTGAAACTTGGATTTCATTTCATTTTTTTGTAGAACGACCTAAACTGTCTTAGAACTCTGAACGTCTCCAAAACCCTGCGGGGAGAAGGACACATTCACCTTCAGGCGTCCATTTTCACGGTGGCAGAGTGGTTAGACGTCACGTGACCGCTCTGTGGAGTCTGCATGTTCTTCCCGTGTTTTCGTGGGTTCTCTCCGGGTTCCTCCTCCCGCCGTCCAACTCAGAGTGAATGTGTCTGTGTGTGAACCCGCCTGAGGCCCAAAGTCACTGAGGCACACATAATAACACGTGTATAAACTGGTGTAGAAATGTGGCGTGGCAGTCCGTGCTGTTGACCCTTTGACCTCAGTAAAGTGTCCTGAGTTCAAACGGCAGAGACTCGATGTGACGTCATGTCTTTTCTGACGCTCGGAGAACGAGAACCAAAGTTGAGTGTGAAAAGCCAAAGCTGCATTTCACGCAGAGCCTCAAACATCTTCACACGGAAACATTGCATTCTAAAAGAAAACGCGGCAAAAGCTAAACTACTCTCTACTTCCAGAACCGTCCGAGTCTTCTCCAACATTAGTCTTTTCATATTCACAGATCGTTGCACACGTCACACTTTGTCTGACGTCTTGCCACAGTCCACTTTGTCTGACGTTTGAAACAAACATTCTGGTCTTTTCAAAGTAGTTTAAATGTACAAATGTTGAGTCATTTTGTGCTGTAAGTTTCCCACTTTGGCCCTTTGAAAAAACAGTGTTTTTACTTGGTTAAATAAAGGTTCTAAATGAATGAAAAGGCGTCGGGACCTGACTCTCTGACCTTCACCACACTTTATCAGTGTCTGTTTGTCTCTGAGTTACATTCCACTGGCACTTCACACACAAAACATCTGAAACATCAACTTCAAACATGGAAGTCGTGTTCAAATACAAACATTTACACTGAAACACTTTTAAAGCCAGAAAATACACAATACTTCATTACCAGTGTTTTTACAGAACTCAAACTTTACTTTGACTCCAACATTCCAAAGAATGAAAAAAAATCCAATGTTCTAAAGCGTGGTACCAGGAATGTTACGCAGAGTGTTGCTTTAATGGTTCGAAATGGTTCAGACTTGTTCATACAAAAAGGGGAAGCTCGCCACAAGGTGGCAGACTCTGACCATAAAACAGAGTGAACCCGAGGGGGAGGTGCAGTGAGGAGTTTCTTCAGTTTCACTTTAGTGAGAACTGCTCCTCTTCACAGAAGCTCTCAGACGCTGAAATGGCCACTTACACAGAAGAAAACGCCCATCTGACTTTACTCCAACTGAAAGATCGGATATATAACAAATATCTGCCAAAGATCTCAGCAGAACATCAATACTACATTCCAGAGGTATCCAGACCAGAGATTCATGTGACTCATCTGAGCCACAGCACTGACCTGACGGGTCTACAGGGGATCAGAGATGATCGAGGATTCAGAGATCCAAAACAACAGTGGAAAGGTCTGGTTCAGCCTGACGGTCACTCCTGAAGACCTGAGCCACGCTGAGACCAGGACCATGAAGATAGTCCAACCAGGCCGGCAGCGAAGAGGACTTTACGCCGCTGGAGCGTGGAGGGGAGGAGGAGGTAGAAGAAGGTCTCCTCACACAGTTCGCCTCGTCTCCGGGCCTTCTTGTCCAGCTCCATGTACGGCTCTCGTATCGTTTCACCTTTGACCTGAGGGACGTCCTGGACCGGTACAGCGAGCAGGTGAGAAAACGCACACAACCACAATCAGACGGACCAGAGCTGTTCTGTGATTGGACAGAGTTACCACGACTTCAGGTACTACACCTGTTGGTCTTGTAGGGAATATTACATGGAGTCTTTAAATTGGACATAAGCAGGAAATAACGCTGCGTTCGATTGGCCCGGTGTCTCGCTCCGAGCTCCAGACGGCCTCCACAGAGGAGCTTCTTGTCACGTCTTTTGACAATTAAATCATCCAAGAGCCAAACTAAACTAGACTGAAGTTCTTCTGCCATTTGTGGAAGTTCCACGAACAGAACAGAAAACACACTTCCTGTGACACGTGTTGAACAGAATCTGAACAAAAAGAGAGACAAACAGAGCTACAGTCCAAATATGATCCCGTTTTCATCTTTGATCTGACGTGTGCCATTCCGTCCAACAGAGTCATGACACAACTCCTCTGCATCATTTCAACTAGACAAGCTCAGAACCCTGTGTTTTCTGGGTGAAGGTGCAGTAAAGACCAGGAGGTGGCGCTCTCCTGACTCCAGTCATTACATGGGCCGTAGCTCAGCCCGGCCTCAGAGTTAGGACCCACTGAACTTACAAGCAGCTGGTGCAACAGGAGCTGAGCAGGGTTTGACTGGCAGGAAGTGGCAGGAAGTGGCAGGAAGTGGCAGGAAGAATGCTTTTCTCCCACAGGTTTTGTGCGCGTGTGTTTTCTGATGTGTTTGGGCCCTCAGGGCCACCGTAGTAAACACCAGTCTCACATGACTCTTCTGCAGTTCTGTTATGGACAGGCCCCTGTCATGAGAACGTGGAAGACCTAGGTGTACCAACAGGAAGTGATGTATGCAGTGCTGGTCCACAGTCCATCTGATGCAAGGTTCTCACATTTCCCTCTGCTGGTGGAGGACGAGCAGAGCATCTGTGCGTTCAGAGAAGAACCAGAGCCACACTTCCTCTGGAGACCTCAGGCCATGAGTGAGACCCACAGGTAACTCCACATCTGTTAGAAAAGGTCTGTCCAGCACCAGCACGGCCCAGGAGGCGGGGTCAGACAGTACGACACATCACATGACCCTTAACGATGCTACAGGAAATAAACACCTAACGCCTAAACCTGTCTGAGTCAGTGCATCTTGTTTCAGATTTGAACTGGTCCAGGGCGACACTCTTCGGGCCTCTGAAGTGGACAGAGAGTTTTATGTGTGGGACCATGTGGTTCTGGCTCTGGTCGTGGATGATCAGGTACAAACACTTTCTCTCTTTCACACTTTACAGACGGTGTAACAGAAACAACAAACAAAAACCTGCAGAATCTCCACTTTGTGGTATGAAGTCTGATCTTACAGTTTGGGATCGTGGCTTTGCCACTGATTTATGCCAATTCATTTATACAAATGTTGCAGGAATATTCCTCAATAACCTGGAGCAGACACAGAGTTGGGGTCTTGTAGTGGTTCATTCTCCAGTCAGACTCATTCTGAGTGTTTTACAGGTGCTGCGTTTCACAGACAAGAACCTGCGGCGGAACCTGAGGTTCTGTGAGAAGGCAAACTGTCCAGTCCACTCCAGTATAATGTTCCAGTCGTATGACGAAGCCAACGAAGCTGTGCAGGAGCAGGAGCTGTGGCCTGATTCAGGAGCTCTTTAGGAGTTTAAGCAGTCGACTTTCCATATTCATGTGTAGAGCTGCCGTCGCCCTGAAAGTGTACTAAATATATTTGGGCATATAATACAGCATTACCGTAGTTCTTTTTATTATTGCATGAATCATTTAATCAAGTTGTGTTTACCATCCTCACCTCCTCCATCACCGTGTGGTACGCTGGAGCCACAGCCACAGCCAGGGACACACAGAGGCTACAGCGCCCTCTGCTGAGAAGGTGATCGGCTGCAGACTTCCATCTCTGCAGGACCTGTACGTCTCCAGGGCTCTGGGACGAGCAGGTCGGATCACAGCTGACCCTTCTCACCCTGGACATGGGTCTATTTGAACCCACTCCCTCTCGGCAGGGGCCACTCCCCTCAGGCAGGAGGCCACTCCCTCAGGCAGGACCCAAGGCAGGAGCACTCCCCTCAGGGAGCATGGTCCAGGACGCACACTCCCGCAGGAGATTCCTAGGCAAGGAGGCTAACCGTCCATCTGGACCAGAACTCTCCCGTCACAAGAACAGTTTCTTTTCCCTTCTGCTTGTTGGACTCATGAACACTTCTTAAATCATCCTCCACCTATTAAAACTGCAAAACTCTTCATCACTCACTGTCACTTTCTGGCACGAAGAACTGGTAACTCTTGGTGTACATAGTAATGCCTATTTTTATTTCATACTATAATAAATTTTTAATGCCCTTTGGAATTGAATAATAGTGTTGTTTGTTTTTTTTTAATTGTAATTCGGTGTAATTCCTCATTTGGTCTCCAGGAGGGTTCCACTGTGAAAAAGAGCTTCAGTTGTTTTCATTCAACATGGACTGTCTGTTTTGGAACTCTGATCCAAGAGTCTCAGTCTGATTGAAGATGAACGACAGTTGTTTTGACCTCACTGCGAGGAGAGAATGGAGGGTCTATCATGTGAGCTCACACCTGTAATTGACATCTCACAGTTTGTCAATGACAATGATTCACATTCAACACATGGTTTTGGGCTCGTACACACACACACACAAATGTTTGCACCAAGTCCACGTGTTATAACAGAAACTCGATTTCCCCGTCTGGGCCTGGAACAACCTTTCGCTCACTCTGCTTCACTAACAAACGCGGCGAGTGTTCGGTTTCTTTCACTTAATAATTGGATAGTCAGATCAGAAAAACGTTTATTACCATTTGTCAATGACAACAATTCACAAATTTTGCCTGTCTCCTGCTCCCTGTTCCATTTCCCCCTGCTGTCTGGCCCCTGCTCTCACCCCTGCTCTCCCCTGCTCGGGCCCTGCTCTCCCCTGCTGGTCTCCTGCTCGTTCACCTCTGTCTCTCTCCCTGCTTGCCCTGTTCCCCTCTGTCGCCCCTGGCTCTCAGCCTGCTGCTGATACCCCTGCTGACTCACCTGCCTGCTCCCCCCTCCGGCTCTCCACCCTGCTCTCACCTAGCCTCTGCTACGGCTCTCCTGGTCGCCCTGTCGGCCCTGCTGCCTGCCTCTCTCCCTGCCTCGCAACTGCTGAGAAGCCCTGGAGCCCTGTCGGCCCGTGCTCGGGCACCGATGCTCTGGAGGCGCCTGCTGGCCCCTGTCAGGATCTTAAGTTAAGGGTTTCGTCTGGTTGTACTCGCGTGTGAGGTCAGAGCGTTCATATACCTGGTAACTTGAAAGGATGTTGTGAACCTGTGTTTAGAGTGATGGATTAAAAACAAACTAGTCTAATCCACATCCTTGCAACTTCTCTGATGTTTTTTATTATGAGAAAAAAAGAATTTTCATCCTTTTCCTCATTTTGTCAAGTGGTTTTATACTCTAATGTCTATACTCGCTAGCTTATATCAGACATATCAATGGATTTTTTTTGGCTCAACATCAACTTTTTGACCTTACTTAGTTTTATTGTGCTGTTACAAATCATGATTATGTAACATTGTATTTGAAAGAATTATATTGATTTTTAAAGGTGGACATATGATTTGTAGTCATGTATAATTATATGAAGAAAAAGCACCTCCAATAACTACTAACTATTACTAGAGTACCCAGATGCAGCGTCTGAAATTTGACGGTTTTCTTGATTTTCGAAGTCATGTATCATGTTATCATATTATATTATTTGTGGTCAATCATAGTACAGGCCAGATTTTGGGCAATCCATTAACGCTTCTTTGCATATCTTTCGCAAAGGCTGAGGAGTGCATATCTACTGTGTGATGATTCACTTAAATATTTAGTATATGGTATTTTAAGACAATATATATGTGTAGTACACACAAATATGTAGTCTTTAAACATATCTCGGATGTTCTGTATTTTCTGTTGATTCGTCACAGAAAGCATGACAGCTGGTTCCTTCTAGTAAGCATGTTTTGGTTTACCTTTCGCCTTTTATGTCTTTTTTGATAGCTGGATAATCCGCCGTTCTGTGTTGCGTATCCGCCAGTAGTTTGACGCCTGATCCTACGAAAATATCGGAATAAACGACCAAAGAAGCACAGGAGGAGCTATAGTAGTTCTCCATTTGCATCAGAGTATATTTTTGACTTTATGTGTTCACGTTTGTATCAACATGTGGGCAAGTGAGGTCCAGACAGAGCAGAGTCATACTTCAGGTTATCGCGATACAGCATCTACTGCACTTGCTGTCGAACAAAGCCCACATGTCCTTTTTAATAATGTCAGTATTTTTTAAAGATAGGAATTGTTGTTGTTGTCTAAAGTACACCATGATATTTAACTACATCCACAAAGGTAATCACCACATATATAGACTTAATATGATTTACAGGTACTTGTATTTTATCGTGTGCAAGCTTCGTTTCATGCTATGGTTTTTCTGCATTCGTACTTATTCTCAAAAATTTTCAATAATAAAGGCTCAGGTAACTATAAAGGTGGTAACCTAATATTCTTATATGTCTGTTGTATATTAAAGTTTCTTCTACACCGTCGGCGCATTGCCCTGAAATTTTCATCTCTCAACACACAAGGCAATATGGTGTTTGTTATTCAATCCAAATATATGAAATGACCTTACAGTTGGTTAAAACAATTAGCTGTTATAGTCGGTGATTGTGGTTACTTTGTGCATTTTCATTGTCTATTTCTCATCATTGGACATCGGCTCCTATTTGGATCCTTATTTCTGAATCGATATGTAACCATGTTTCCCATCATTTCTAATTTAGAACATTTAAAGTTTGTCTTCGATTTTAGTTCCCGATGCTTACGATAATTTCGTAGTTTTGTGTTTTATTTGGTGTGTTTTATTTTTTTATGAGATGTGTTTTTCTATCTTGATTGCGTGTGCGACTCCAAGAATGTAGTAATCTCATTTTTTTCGTAGACTGGCAGGAAGTTATGCGTGCACAGTGTAACATGTAGTTTGTCTATGAATCGAAAATTAAGAGATTAGGCACGCAACTAGTCAAACTAAGTAACAACACATAAGTCGAAAAGTAACAAATTCTCGAAATATTCTGTAATTTTAATCATTCTTGAGTATATTGATTTTTGGAAATGTTTAATTATTTTTGCTTTGGTTTGGGGTGTGTACCTTCGATTAACCTAAACTCAAGTCTTTTTTCTCTTTTGTGCTTATTATTGCATAAAACAGAGATTCTTTACTCCCTGAAGAAGAAGGTCACGCCTGGTTAATAAGAGTAATAAATCAAATAAATAATGATCATGAACACAGACGACTGTACAATGAAGCTGACCTAATGGGGCGGTAGTGAAACACTACGGAGCTGTACATGAGCTGACCACTGGGGGCGGGAGTGAACACGGAGCTGTACATGAGCTGACCACTGGGGGCGGTAGTGAACACGGAGCTGTACATGAGCTGACCACTGGGGGCGGTAGTGAACACAGAGCTGTACATGAGCTGACCACTGGGGGCGGTAGTGAACACAGAGCTGTACATGAGCTGACCACTGGGGGCGGTAGTGAACACGGAGCTGTACATGATTTGACCACTGGGGGCGGTAGTGAACACAGACTAGTCTCATTTTCTTGACTCTTTTCCATCAAATGTGGTCTAAAAACCTCCATGTTTGTTTTACTTTGTGCACTTTTTGTTCCATTTGGGCCAATTCTCTAACTGACTGTGAGTGCCCTCTGGTGGTCACTTACCAGAACATCAGACCAGACATTAAAAACAGTTGGAAGTACTGCAGAAATAAAGCTAGTGGCCACGCTCGGAACGCACAGAGCCTTGACCTTTGCCTTGACCTTTGCCCTGACCTTTGCCCTGACCTTTGCTGCAGTGTGTTTTAGTGCCTCAGCGGAGAATTCGTCTGTGTATTGTTCTCAACGCTAATGCTAATGCTAAAGAAACGACAGCACTGATTCATGATTGGCTGAGTTCAGCTTTAAACTAACGAGTGAGTTTATCTTTCAGAAACAATTCTGAAGGAACCGTTTTAATGTACTTTAAGAATAAAAAACGAAAGTATTTCAACCGTTAAAGTATATATAAAGTACATATAAATGCAGTGACTTACAAGTAATTACATCGCCATAGCGACAAGCAGGTAGCAGAAAAGTTACACGGTGCACCTTTAGGTAAACTTGTCATTATGTCAGGAACATAAAAGAGAAGAAAAACAAGTGGAATAAAAATGACAAAATAATAACAAAAGTGGGAAACTTTATTCATCGTTCACGCTCAAGGACCACGACCTTCGCCGCAGTCTTTACTGACACACGAGAAACATGGACACAAGCGTTCAGAAATGGATGTGGTTTCGGGGGCTTCTGGCGATGAGGGCTGTGGTCCTGGGCCTCGAGAGGAGGAGAGGACATACATTAGAATCATTAGAATCATTAAAAGAGGGTGGGAGGGGCATGAGGTCACGAACACGGTGTGTGTGAACGGGAAAGGGGCGTGGTCCTGCGCCTGCCCTTAAGATAACAGGCTTATCTTCATAAACATTCAACTTGAACGTAAAAGTTAATTCAATTAAAAACTTTGCAGCAAAATCAGGAAAAACTTTTTAAAACTGAAACTGAAACTCGAGGAAATCAAGAAAGTTTAACATAAGACCAGAGCTAGGACCAGGATCTGGCCCTGGTCCTGGTACTAGCTCTGGCCCTGGTCCTGGTCCTGGCCCTGGTCCTGGTCCTGGTCCTGGCCCTGGTCCTGGCCCTGGCCCTGGCCCTGGTCCTGGTCCTGGTCCTGGCCCTGGTCCTGGCCCTAGCTCTGGCCCTGGTCCTGGTCCTGGCCCTCTGGTCCTTGTGGCCTAGCTCTGTGCGCCTGGTCCCTGGTCCTGGCCCTGGCCCTGCCCTGGCCCTGGCCCTGGCTCTGGCGGTCCTTGGCCTGGTCCTGGCCCTGTCTCTGGCCCTGTCTGTCGCCTGTCCTGGCCTAGCGCTTCCTGGTCGCCCCTGGCCTGAGCCTGGCTTCCTGGCCCTGTCGGTTGTCCTGGCCTGGTTCTGGCCCTGGTCCTGGGGTCCTGGTTCCTGGGCCCTAGGTCCTGGCCCTGGTCCTGGCCATCTGCCTGGCCTTCCTGGTCCGTCTGGGCCCCTTGGCCCTGGTCTGCCTCTGGGCCTGGCCGGTCCTGGCCTGGTCCCTGGTCCGTGGCCCTGGTTCACTGGCTGTCCTGGCCCTGGCCCTGCTCTGGGCCCCTGGTTCCTGGCCCTGGCCCTGGTCCTGGTCCTGGCCCTGGCCCTAGCTCTGGTCCTGGTCCTGGCCCTGGTCCTGGCCCTGGCCCTGGTCCTGGTCCTGGCCCTGGTCCTGGTCCTGGCCCTGGTCCTGGCCCTGGTCCTGGCCCTGGTCCTGGCCCTGGTCCTGGCCCTGGTCCTGGCCCTGGTCCCCCTGGTCCTGGCCCTGGCCCTGGTCCTGGCCCTGGTCCTGGTCCTGGCCCTGGTCCTGGCCCTGGCCCTGGCCCTGGTCCTGGCCCCCTGGCCCTGGCCCTGGTCCTGGCCCTGGTCCTGGCCCTGGTCCTGGCTGGTCAGTTGTAGATGTTCTCCTCAGGTCGGTTCCTCTGTTCCAGGTGGAGTGTTGAGGCTGTGGAGCTGAACTGAACCAAACTCAATGTTTTAGACCTAAAAAAGACAAAAACACAGGATTCAAACCAGGAACTCTCTGGTGACGTGGCACAGCAGGAAACAAAGGATCATAATAAGAAAATCCAAAAGTCCAGTTCCTTTGTTTTCTCTGGACAAACTGATTCTTCACAACGTTTTTTAAATGACCAAAAACACTAGAAAGTATTTGTTCAAACCAGACCAACGTTTGTGACGTGTTTTTCAAATCTCGACTCTATTTTTATTATTCAATGTGGAAAGATTTTATTAAATATGTTTTATTAAAGGTTGCCTGATGTCTGTCCCTATCTTTGTCCAGTCTTTGATCGTCGGAGATGTTCGTGCCGTCCAGTTCCTGAAGTATCCACGTCTTGTGTCCGTGGCAGGAGTTCTGAGGCGGTTTTTACAGTATTTCCTCGTGAATCGTGTGTACTTTGTCGCGTCGTTACTGCGTTTAGACACAGATCTGACTCTTGAAGTTTAGATCTGTACAAACGCGCGCGCTGACACATTGTTGAACACCCCAGGTCTCCGCGGCGACCAGCAGAGCTTCAGCGATTCTCAATTCAATGACGTGTATTTTGTCACGCCTGCCGCCGCCTCGTGATGAGTCACACGGCGCTTCTGCTCGTGTCTCAGAGAGAAACCGTTCATCTGACTAACCACTCTGCCACCGGGCGACGGCCAGGATGTTCTGCTCTTTGGGCTCTTTTACCAGAAATGATGACGACAGGAAAAGGTTCTGAGCACGAGCCGCTGAATGTCTGTAGCGGTTTGAGTCACAAGACGAAGACCCCGAACCACAAAGTTCACGAGAAGAAACAGAAACGAGACTAAAAAGAGACAAAAGGACTCACACTTTGTGAAAGAGACGGCGTTTTCTCACTGCAAAAACACAAAGAGTTTTATTCAGACCATTCAGTTTGGGTTGGTCCTGCTTTAGTCCTTTAGCTGCTTTAGTCCTGCTTTAGACCTGCTTTAGACCTGCTTTAGTCCTGCTTTAGTCTTTTAGTCCTGCTTTAGTCTGCTTTAGTCCTGCTTTAGTCCTGCTTTAGTCCTGCTGCTTTAGTCCTGCTTTAGTCCTGCTTTAGTCCTGCTTAGTTGCTTTAGACCGCTTTAGACCTGCTTTAGTCCTGCTTTAGACCTGCTTTAGACCTGCTTTAGACCTGCTTTAGACTGCTTTAGTCCTGCTTTAGACCTGCTTTAGTCCTGCTTTAGACCTGCTTTAGTCCTGCTTTAGACCTGCTTTAGACCTGCTTTAGACCTGCTTTAGACCTGCTTTAGACCTGCTTTAGTCCTGCTTTAGACCTGCTTTAGTCCTGCTTTAGACCTGCTTTTAGACCTGCTTTAGACCTGCTTTAGACCTGCTTTAGACCTGCTTTAGACCTGCTTTAGACCTGCTTTAGTCCTGCTTTAGACCTGCTTTAGTCCTGCTTTAGTCCTGCTTTTAGTCCTGCTTTAGACCTGCTTTAGTCCTGCTTTAGTCCTGCTTTAGACCTGCTTTAGACCTGCTTTAGTCCTGCTTTAGTCCTGCTTTAGTCCTGCTTTAGACCTGCTTTAGTCCTGCTTTAGTCCTGCTTTAGACCTGCTTAGACCTGCTTTAGTCCTGCTTTAGACCTGCTTTAGACCTGCTTTTAGTCCTGCTTTAGACCTGGTTCAGTCCCGGTTCAGACCCGGTTCAGAACCGGTTCAGACCCGGTTCAGACCTGGTCCATACTCACTGATGATGATGATGATGATGATGATGATGATGATGATGAAGGACACACTCGGGGTCACACACTCCAGGAGGACAGAGGAGCTTCTCGTCTCCTGAAATGTTAAACACGTTCAGATCCACAGACGTTTGGGACGAACCTCCAGTCTCATCTCAGAGTTTGAACATTGACTATTTAAGATAAGAACTTCATCTGGTCATTCTGGTCTTCTGGTCTTCTGGTCATCTGGTCTTCTGGTCATCTGGTCTTCTGGTCATCTGGTCTTCTGGTCTTCTGGTCATCTGGTCTTCTGGTCATCTGGTCTTCTGGTCTTCTGGGTACCAGCGTGTCCAGATGGCATAAACAAACTAAGGTCCACAACTACAGGGGGCGCCACACGCTCCGGTGCGCGGTGTATGGACCAAAGAGAGAGAATCTGCCTCAGACACTGACGCCAAGTCAGAGATGTTCACCAACACGGAAGAGAGAAGGTGACCAGAGCCTCCAGCTGGGCCCTCTAAAACGAATGAACTAACCAACCAACTAACTAACCAACTAACACACCAACCAACCGACTGACCAACCAACCAACTAACTAATGAAGAAATATGCCCAGTTCTATTTAACTCTGACATCTGCGTGTTCAGAAACTGGAAGAGGAGAGAAAGTCAACAAGATCTACTCTATCAGTTACTAATACATACCAGCTATAGATGACCAAGATTCATGAGTTTCAATTACGCATTCTTTTATTCTCCTAACAAAGTCATCTATACAGACGTCTGGACTTCCGGGTGCCTAACACTCGTTACTCGCGTCTTCATAGTCCGGAGAGTAACGGGACAGCCACAGTTTGCCAGTATTATAGACACAGAAAAATGAATATGCATGAGCCTACAGGAAGTCCGTGTGGTAGGGCTGTGATTGGCTCCTTGCCCATCTGACCTCCACCATGGTCTCCACCTTTTCTTCTTTGTCTGCTCGTGTAACCTGAGACTGGTCAAACCTTGGGGTCAGAGTGGAAAAGCACAGCACCACAGACCAAAGAGAGCAGCAGAACATTGTATAATAGTGAATACAAGATCAATGCATTGTACAATGGCGAATATATGATCGATGCATAATATGTAGTTCTCTTCACTAACTAACACACTAACCGAATAACTAACTAACACACCAACCAACCAAGCAATTAACCAACTAACTAACCAACCAACTAAGTAAAGAAATTAACTAAAACCATTTAACTAGCCAAAACCAACTAATTAACCTACCAACTAACTCACCAACTACAAATTAACCAACCTTAATTAAAGTAACTAACTGACTAAAACCAACTAACTAACTAAACTAACACACCCGTTACTTGTACACGAGTACATAATGTGTGTTGCTCAGCGGGGTCCAAAATGTCTTCACCGAGGGCCACATTTCTAAACGTATGCGCAGCAGCGGGCCACAGGCCACATGACCAGGAAGTGGATCAGTCGAAATGTTGCGTTGCCATAGTTTCGATGACACATCTTTAATAAGAACATTAACATGAGGTTGTGTCACATCGAAATGTTTGAATGTTTCCAATTTTACAGTCAAAAGTACTACTTTTGTTGTTTGGACCAACTTAGCAGGAAGAAGGGCCAACAAAAACTGGTCTGAGGTCTGAGGGTGTAATCCAGTTTGAGACGCGGCTCCCTCCCTGAGGAGAAGGTCACATGGGACGCAGAGGTTCAGCTGATTGGTCCGCCCCGGCACGAAACCGCCGTGTGTCGTCTGGGAATGAGTCAAGAGCGTTTTATTCTCCGTGAAAATAGAAGATCGCCATTAACATGCTAGCTGTCGTTAGCGTGCGAGCTGTCGTTAGCGTGCGAGCTGTCGTTAGCGTGCGAGCTGTCGTTAGCGTGCGAGCTGTCGTTAGCGTGCGAGCTGTCGTTAGCGTGCGAGCTGTCGTTAGCGTGCGAGCTGTCGTTAGCGTGCGAGCTGTCGTTAGCGTGCGAGCTGTCGTTAGCTGAGCTGTTAGCTTAGCTGTGACATGAACTGTACTTCAAAACCAGACCTCTGTAAACAGTTTAACATGAAGTAGCTCTGTGGTTATCCTGTTTTTAAGACGGTAAACATTGTCGTTGTCATGGCAGCCGTTGTGTTGGTTATGCTATGCTACTTTTCTTTGAGTTGGTTTTGTTAGTTTGAAGAGAATGTAAAAAGTGTGACCTTTGACCTGGAGCCAGAAGAGGAAGTCCAGAGCGGCTCCAAACTGGTCACGAGCTCCGAGGAAGTGGACACGCGGGCGGAGGTCATGTGATCTGAGGGAACATGAGGTCAGGTGGGGTCAGAGGTCAGGTGGGGTCAGAGGTCATGTGGGGTCAGAGGTCATGTGGGGTCAGAGGCTTTTACCTGAGGTGGAGGTCGTGGGCAGAGCGGAGGCTGAGGTCGGATCTGCACCTGAGACGGACAAATGTTTATGTTAAATGTCCAGGGTCCAGACCTGGATCTAAACCAGGTCTAAAGCAGGACCAAAGCAGGACCAAAGCAGGAGGACTAAATCAGGACTAAATCAGGACTAAATCAGGACTAAAACAGGACTAAAACAGGACTAAAACAGGACTAAAACAGGACTAAACAAGGACTAAAGCAGGACTAAACCAGGAATAAACCAGGACTAAACCAGGACTAAACCAGGAATAAACCAGGACTAAACCAGGACTAAACCAGGTCCAAACCAGGTCCAAACCAGGTGTAAAGCAGGACTAAAGCAGGTCTAAAGCAGGTCTAAAGCAGGACTAAAGCAGGACTAAACCAGGACTAAATCAGGACTAAAACAGACTAAAACAGGACTAAATCAGGACTAAATCAGGACTAAATCAGGACTAAATCAGGACTACGCCAGGACAAACAGGACTAAAGCAGGACTAAAGCAGGACTAAACCAGGACTACACCAGGACTAAAGCAGGACTAAACCAGGCCTAAACCAGGACTAAACCAGGACTAAAACCAGACTAAACCAGGTCCAAAACCAGGTCCAAACCAGGTCTAAAGCAGGACTAAAGCAGGACTAAATCAGGACTAAACCAGGTCCAAACCAGGTCCAAACCAGGTCTAAAGCAGGACTAAAGCAGGACTAAAACAGTACTAAAGCAGGACTAAAGCAGGACTAAAGCAGGACAGGACTAAACCAGGACTAAACCAGTCCAAACAGGTCCAAACCAGGTTAAAGCAGGACTAAAGCAGGACTAAAGCAGGACTAAAGCAGGACTAAAGCAGGACTAAAACAGGACTAAAAAGCAGGACTAAAGCAGCTAAACAGGACTAAAACAGGACTAAGCAGGACTAAAACAGGACTAAAGCAGACTAAAGCAGGACTAAAACAGGACTAAAGCAGACTAAAGGACTAAAGCAGGACTAAAGCAGGACTAAACCAGGACTAAAGCAGGTCTAAAGCAGGTCTAAAACAGGACTAAAGCAGGACTAAAGCAGGACTAAATTAGGACTAAACAGGACTAAAGCAGGACTAAATTAGGACTAAAGCAGGAAAAACAGGACTAAAGCAGGACTAAAGCAGGACTAAACCAGGACTAAAGCAGGTCTAAAGCAGGTCTAAAACAGGACTAAAGCAGGACTAAAGCAGGACTAAATTAGGACTAAAACAGGACTAAAACAGGACTAAAATTAGGACTAAAACAGGACTAAAACAGGACTAAAGCAGGACTAAAACAGGACTAAAACAGGACTAAAGCAGGACTAAAGCAGGACTAAAACAGGACTAAAGCAGGACTAAAGCAGGACTTACGTTGTTTAATCTTCAGAGTAAAGTAATGTTTCTGATCATTGTTCCAGCCTGGAATGTCCACTCTGCATCCGTACTTCCCTGCGTCCTCCAACGACACGTTCAGGATGGTCAGGGACACGTTGCCTTGGCCCAGATGCCCTGCCAGGACGTACCTCTGGGAAGCCTGTGTTGTGACCCTGTTTCCGTCGGAGGAGATGATGGTTTTTGACCCACACATGCCTTTGTAGGGCAGATCTCCCCTGGACCAGCAGCTACTCAGAGGTCTAGAACCAGAAACCTCATAGGAGCAGCTCAGAGTCACGTTCTGACCCTGGTCCACCTCCACCACCGACCCGACTGCACACACTGGAACAAGACCTGGGTTAGACCTGGTTCAGTCCTGGTTCAGTCCTGGTTCAGTCCTGGTTCAGTACCTGGTTTAGTCCTGGTTTAGTCCTGGTTCAGTCCTGGTTCAGTCCTGGTTAGTCCTGGTTCAGTACCTGGTTTAGTCCTGGTTCAGTCCTGGTCAGTCCTGGTTAGTTTGTTTAGTCCTGGTTTAGTCCTGGTTCAGTACCTGGTTTAGTCCTGGTTTAGTAGTGGTTCAGTCCTGGTTTATCCTCCTGGTTAGTCTGGTAGTCCTGGTTTAGTCCTGGTTCAGTACCTGGTTTAGTCCTGGTTTCCTGTTTAGTCCTGGTTTAGTCCTGGTTAGTACCTGGTTTAGTCTGGTTTAGTCCTGGTTTAGTCTGGTTCAGTACCTGGTTTAGTCCTGGTTTAGTCCTGGTTTAGTCCTGGTTCAGTACCTGGTTTGGTTCTGGTTCAGTACCTGGTTTAGTCCTGGTTTAGTCCTGGTTTAGTCCTGGTTCAGTACCTGGTTTAGTTCTGGTTCAGTACCTGGTTTAGTCCTGGTTTAGTCCTGGTTTAGTCCTGGTTCAGTACCTGGTTTAGTCCTGGTTTAGTCCTGGTTTTAGTCCTGGTTTAGTCCTGGTTTAGTCCTGGTTTAGTCCTGGTCCTGGTTTAGTTCTGGTTCAGTACCTGGTTTCCTGGTTTACTGGTTTTTAGTCCTGGTTAGTCCTGGTTTAGTCCTGGTTCAGTCCTGGTTTAGTCTGGTTTAGTCCTGGTTTAGTTCCTGGTTTAGTCCTGGTTTAGTCCTGGTTTAGTCCTGGTTAGTCCTGGTTCCTGGTTTAGTCCTGGTTTAGTCCTGGTTCAGTACCTGGTTTAGTCTGGTTTAGTCCTGGTTCAGTACCTGGTTTAGTCCTGGTTTAGTCCTGTTTCAGTTGGTTCTACCTGGTTTAGTCCTGGTTAGTCCTGGTTTTAGTTTGGTTCAGTACCTGGTTTCCTGGTTTAGTCCTGGTTTAGTCCTGTTTCAGTCCTGGTTTAGTCCTGGTTTAGTCCTGGTTTAGTTCCTGTTTAGTCCTGGTTTAGTCCTCCTGGTTCAGTACCTGGTTTAGTCCTGGTTTTAGTCCTCTGGTTTAGTTCAGTACCTGGTTTAGTCCTGGTTTTAGGTTTAGTCCTGGTTCAGTACCTGGTTTAGTCCTGGTTCTGGTTCAGTACCTGGTTTAGTCCTGGTTTAGTCCTGGTTTAGTCCTGGTTTAGTCAGTACCTGGTTTTAGTCCTGGTTCAGTACCTGGTTTAGTCCTGGTTTAGTCCTGGTTTAGTCCTGGTGTCCTGTTCAGTACCTGGTTTGTCCTGGTTCTAGGTACCTGGTTTAGTCCTGGTTTTAGTCTGGTTTAGTCCTGGTTTAGTCCTGGTTTAGTTCTGGTTCAGTACCTGGTTTAGTCCTGGTTTAGTCCTGGTTTAGTCCTGGTTTAGTCCTGGTTTAGTACCTGGTTTAGTCCTGGTTTAGTCCTGGTTTCAGTCCTGGTTCAGTACCTGGTTTAGGGTTTAGTCCTGGTTTAGTCCTGGTTTAGTCCTGGTTTAGTCCTGGTTTAGTCAGTTCTGGTCAGTCTGGTTTAGTCTGTAGTCCTGGTTTAGTCCTGGTTCAGGTTTGGGTTTAGTCCTCCTGGTTTAGTCCTGGTTCAGTACCTGGTTTAGTCCTGGTTTAGTACCTGGTTTTAGTCCTGGTTTAGTCTGTTTCAGTACCTGGTTTAGTCCTGGTTCAGTACCTGTTGTTCTGGTTCAGTCCTGGTTTTAGTCCTGGTTTAGTCCTGGTTTAGTCCTGGTTTAGTCCTGGTTCAGTACCTGGTTCAGTCCTGGTTTAGTCCTGGTTTAGTCCTGGTTTAGTCCTGGTTTAGTCCTGGTTTAGTCCTGGTTTAGTTAGTCCTGGTTTAGTCTGGTTCTGGTTTAGTCCTGGTTTTCAGTACCTGGTTCAGTACCTGGTTTAGTCCTGGTTTAGTCCTGGTTTGCCTGGTTAGTACCTGGTTTAGTTTAGTCCTGGTTTAGTCCTGGTTAGTCCTGGTTTAGTCCTGGTTTAGTTTAGTCCTGGTTTAGTCCTGGTTTAGTCCTGGTTCAGTACCTGGTTTTTAGTCCTGGTTAGTCCTGGTTTAGTCCTGGTTTAGTCCTGTCCTGGTTCATACCTGGTTTAGTCCTGGTTTAGTCCTGGTTCAGTACCTGGTTTAGTCCTGGTTCAGTACCTGGTTTAGTCCTGGTTTAGTCCTGGTTTAGTCCTGGTTTAGTCCTGGTTCCTTGGTCAGTACCTGGTTTAGTCCTGGTTTAGTCCTGGTTCAGTAGTACCTGGTTTAGTCCTGGTTTAGTTCAGTACCTGGTTTAGTCCTGGTTAGTCCTGGTTCAGTCCTGGTTTAGTCCTGGTTCAGTTGGTTAGTACCTGGTTTAGTCCTGGTTTAGTCCTGGTTTAGTCCTGGTTCAGTCCTGGTCCTGGTTTAGTCCTGGTTTAGTCCTGGTTCAGTAGTCCTGGTTCAGTACCTGGTTTAGTCCTGGTTTCAGTCCTGGTTCAGTCCTGGTTTAGTCCTGGTTTAGTCCTGGTTTAGTCCTGGTTTAGGTTTAGTACCTGGTTTAAGTCCTGGTTTAGTCTGGTTCAGTCCTGGTTTAGTCCTGGTTCAGTACTGGTTTAGTCCTGGTTTAGTCCTGGTTCAGTACCTGGTTTAGTCCTGGTTTAGTCCTGTTAGTGGTTTAGTACTGGTTAGTACCTGGTTCTGGTTTAGTCTGGTTCAGTACCTGGTTTAGTCCTGGTTTAGTCTGGTTTAGTCCTGGTTTAGTCTGGTTCAGTCCTGGTTTAGTCTGGTTTAAGTCCTGGTTTAGTCCTGGTTAGTCCTGGTTCAGTACCTGGTTTAGTCCTGTTTTAGTCTGGTTGGTAGTCTGGTTTAGTAGTCCTGGTTTAGTTCTGGTTTTAGTCCTGGTTAGTCCTGGTTGTTTTTAAGTTCCTGGTTCAGTACCTGGTTTAGTCCCTGGTTTAGTCCTGGTTTAGTCTGGTTTAGTCCTGGTTTAGTCCTGGTTTAGTTGGTTGGTTCAGTACTGTCTGGTTTGTCTGGTTCAGTCCTGGTTTAGTCCTGGTTTAGTCCTCTGGTTCAGTCCTGTTTACCTGGTCCTTAGTCTGGTTCAGTTTTTAGTCCTGGTTTAGTCCTGGTTTAGTCCTGGTTTAGTAGTTGGTTTAGGTTCAGTAGTCCTGGTTTAGTCTGGTTTAGTCCTGGTTTAGTTCCTGGTTTAGTCCTGGTTTAGTCCTGGTTTAGTCCTGGTTTAGTAGTCCTGGTTTTAGTCCTGGTTTAGTCTGGTTTAGTCCTGGTTCAGTAGTCTGGTTTAGTCCTGGTTTAGTTTGGTTCAGTACCTGTTCCTGGTTTAGTACCTGGTTTAGTCCTGGTTTAGTCCTGGTTTAGTCCCTGGTTTAGTCCTGGGTTTTAGTCCTGGTTTAGTTCTGGTTAGTTGGTTTAGTCCTGGGTTTAGTCCTGGGTTTTAGTCTGGTTTAGTCCTGGTTTAGTACCTGGTTTAGTCCTGGTTTAGTCCTGGTTAGTCTGGTTTAGTCCTGGTTTAGTCCTGGTTTAGTCCTGGTCTGGTTCAGTACCTGTTTAGTCTGGTTTAGTCTGGTTTAGTCTGGTTTAGTCCTGGTTTAGTCCTGGTTTAGTTTTTTTTTTTAGTCCTGGTTTAGTCCTGGTTCAGTACCTGGTTTAGTCCTGGTTTAGTCCTGTTTAGTCCTGGTTAGTCCTGGTTAGTCCTGGTTTAGTCCTGGTTCAGTACCTGGTTGTTAGTCCTGGTTTAGTCTGGTTTAGTCCTGGTTTAGTCCTGGTTTAGTCCTGGTTAGTCCTGGTTTAGTCTGGTTTAGTCCTGGTTTAGTCCTGGTTTAGTCCTGGTTTAGTCAGTACCTGGTTTAGTCCTGGTTTAGTCCTGGTTCAGTAGTCCTGGTTTAGTCCTGGTTAGTCCTGGTTTAGTCTGGTTTAGTCCTGGTTTAGTAGAGTTCCTGGTTCTGGTTCAGTACCTGGTTTAGTCCTGGTTTAGTCCTCCTGGTTTAGTCAGTAGTTCCTGGTTTAGACCTGGCAGTCCTGGGCAGGAAAAGGCTGAAGCAGAAGAGAATCATTTTTCTTGTGGCGAGTTTCAGAAGTTTCATCTTTAGAGTGAATCTGTCGTCATCAGACCACAACGAGTCCCGCCTCTGTCACTAAGTACAGTCCTGGGTCGGTTTAGACTTGGTTTAGGCCTGGTTTAGTCAAATTTTAGGCCTGGTTTAGACCTGGTTTAGACATGGTTTAGACCTGGTTTAGACCTGGTTTAGACCTCTGGTTCTTAAGTCTTGTGTTTGTCCTCTGGTTCTTTGTTTTTGTCCTCTGGTTCTTTGTGTTTGTCCTCTGGTTCTTTGTGTTTTGTCCTCTGGTTCTTTGTGTTCGTCCTCTGGTTCTTAGGTCTTTGTGTTTTTCCTCTGGTTCTTAAGTCATGTGTTTGTCCTCTGGTTCTTTGTGTTTGTCCTCTGGTTCTTAAATTTTGTGTTCGTCCTCTGGTTCTTAAGTCTTGTGTTCGTCCTCTGGTTCTTGTGTTCGTCCTCTGGTTCTTTGTGTTCTCCTCTGGTTGTTTGTGTTTTGTCCTCTGGTTCTTTGTCTTGTGTTCGTCCTCTGGTTCTTTGTGTTCTCTGGTTCTTAAGTCTTGTGTTCGTCCTCTGGTTCTTTGTGTTCGTTCTCTGGTTCTTTGTGTGTTCCTCCTGGTTCTTCTCTTAAGTCTTGTGTTTGTCCTCTGGTTCTTAAGTCTTGGTGTTCGTCTCTGGTTCTTAGGTCTTTGTGTTTGTCCTATGGTTCTTAAGTCTTGTGTTCGTCCTCTGGTTCTTTGTGTTCGTCCTCTGGTTCTTTGTGTTCGTCCTCTGGTTCTTAGGTCTTTTGTGTTCGTCCTCTGGTTCTTAAGTCTTGTTGTGTTCGTCCTCTGGTTCTTTGTGTTCGTCCTCTGGTTCTTTGTGTTCGTCTTGGTCGTCCTCTGGTTCTTAAGTCTTGTGTTCGTCCTCTGGTTCTTTGTGTTCGTCCTCTGGTCTTTGTTCTTTTCTTTGTTTTGTCCTTTGGTTCTTAAGTCTTTGTGTTTGTCCTCTGGTTCTTAAGTCTTGTGTTCGTCCTCTGGTTCTTAGGTCTTTGTGTTTGTCCTATGGTTCTTAGTCTTGTGTTCGTCTCTGGTTCTTTGGTGTTCGTCCTCTGTGGTTCGTTAGTTTTGTGTTTGTCTCTGGTTCTTAAGTCTTGTGTTCGTCCTCTGGTTCTTTAGTCTTGGTGTTCGTCCTCTGGTTCTTTGTGTTCGTCCTCTGGTTCTTTGTGTTCGTCCTCTGGTTCTTAGTCTTTGTGTTCGTCCTCTGGTTCTTTAGTCTTGTGTTCGTCCTCTGGTTCTTAGGTCTTTGTGTTCGTCCTCTGGTTCTTTGTGTTCGTCCTCTGGTTCTTCTTTTGTGTTCTGTTCTGAATGAAACCGCAGAGTCTCGAGTCCACTCCGCCGTCACTTCCTCTCAACCACTTCCTCTTCTTCCTGAAACGACACAGAGATGTAAAGCCAAACTGTCGCGTTCAGAAACAGTCACAGCTTCAGGTTTATTCATAATGTCAAAGCTTGAATATGTTTAATGAGCTCTTGGAACCATCAGCCTGCCCTTGCACCGCAGACTGAAGCCTCCAGGGGGCGCTGTCACCGCTGTTGTGATTTCAGGCGTTACAAAAACAAATGGAATTAAATAAACGCATGGGAAAGTTTAGGAGTTTTTCTTGTGCAATTTCTTGAAGAAAAAACACGTACTTTCCGAGTGTATCGTTAAATGTGTGTTCAGCATCAAAGAGCGACATCATGTATGCGCTTTAACGGGACGTCTAACGGGACGTCTAACGGGACGTCTAACGGGACGTCTAACGGGACGTCTAACGGACGTCTAACGGGACGTCTAACGGGACGTCTAACGGGACGTCTAACGGACGTCTAACGGGACGATGTTAGTCTGAGTGAAGTTAAAGGACATTAAAAGTGTTAAAGGGTGTTTAAGGTGTTTTCTGTCTGTAACACGGATGTTCCCCTAATGACGTAACGTTTCAGGTCATTTAAACTGCTCTTACGTAAGTTTCACTCTCGATTCACTTCGATCAGCTTTTATTAAATTATTGATAAAAGATGTTTCCGGCCGGTTTCGAACCGGGGACCTTTCGCGTGTGAGGCGAACGTGATAACCACTACACTACGGAAACTACATTCGTTATGTTTGATGGTTTTATGTTGAAAACTGCCTCACAGCGCCACCTGGAGGCTTCAGTCCGCGGTGCAAGGGCAGGCTGATGGTTCCAAGAGCTCATTAAACATATTCAAGCTTTGACATTATGAATAAACCTGAAGCTGTGACTGTTTCTGAACGCGACAGTTTGGCTTTACATCTCTGTGTCGTTTCAGGAAGAAGAGGAAGTGGTTGAGAGGAAGTGACGGCGGAGTGGACTCGAGACTCTGCGGTTTCATCAGAACAAGAACACAAAGAAGAACCAGAGGACGAACACAAAGAACCAGAGGACGAACACAAAGACCTAAGAACCAGAGGACGAACACAAAGAACCAGAGGACGAACACAAGACTTAAGAACCAGAGGACAAACACAAAGACCTAAGAACCAGAGGACGAACACAAGACTTAAGAACCAGCGGACAAACACAAAGACCTAAGAACCAGAGGACGAACACAAGACTTAAGAACCAGAGGACAAAAGCAAAGAACAGAGGACAAAACAAGACTAAAAACAGAGGACGAACACAAAGAACCAGAGAACCAAGAAACCAGAAAGAACCAGAGGACGAACAAAGAACCAGAGGACAAACAAGACTAAGAACCAGAGAACGAACACAAGACAGAGGACGAACACAAGAACAAAGGACACCTCAAAGAACCAGAGGACAAAACAGACTAAAACAGAGGACGAACACAAACGAACCAGAGGACGAACACAAAGAACCAGAGGACGAACACAAAGAACCAGAGGACGAACACAAAGAACCAGAGACGAAACAGAACCAGGACGAACACAAAGAACCAGAGGACGAACACAAAGAACAGAGGACGAACACAAGAAACCAGAGACGAACACAAAGAACCAGAGGACGAACACAAAGAACCAGAGGACGAACACAAAGAACCAGAGACACAAAGAACCAGAAACGAACGACACAAAGAAGAGGACGAACACAAGAACCAGAGGAGAACACAAAGATGCCTTTCCAAACACCGTTTACTTCCTTCCGCGTTAATCGTTCGCGTGATCTTTTATTTTGAAAAGCACGCCGCAGAGTCTCAGTTTCCGTAGTGTAGTGGTTATCACGTTCGCCTAACACGCGAAAGGTCCCCGGTTCGAAACCGGGCGGAAACAGTCTTTTCTTTGACATTTTTACTGTTCATCAGAGCAGGACTTCTTCTGTTGCTTGGGTTACTATGGAAACTTCCCGGATGTTGTCAGAACTGTAGTGTGGGAGACATCCAGCTCTAGTGATTGGTTGTTTTAAGGATCTATGTGTCACCTCAGATTGATCATCTGAAAGAGGCAGATGTTTTATCTCAGAAGGTTCTGGTAGAGGCACTTGTCTCCATAGAGCTGACCCGTCATTCCACAGTACAGCATCTCCATAGAAACAGCTGGTCCCACAAGGTCTTTACAGGTCAGATCTGTGGAGAGGGTTACCCTGAACATTCTGCATTCCTACAGTAATAAAATAAACAAAAGATAATGCCATGTCTCCATAGACAACCAGATAGTGAACCAGAAAAGTCTCAAAGTGCAGCTTTAACATGAACAGTCCTGTCTCTGCTCTTCACATTCACACAGGGTAAACAGAGTCCTGACACATGATTTAACCCACAGTATTTACATTACATGTGTATTAACAGAAGTTGCAGTAGTATATTACTGAAGTATTCATGTCACACAGTCTTATGAGTACTAGACCTGAAAGCAGCTGTCGTGCAAATCAGACACATAAACAGACAGACTATTTCGGAAATCCAACCCTTGAAAAGCTGCTGGACCAGACGGTGTTTCTCCCGCCACCTTAAGACACTGCGCAGGAGAGCAGACCCCCATCTTCACAGACATTTTTAACACCTCCCTGGGGTCATGCCACGTCCCAGCCTGCTTCAAGTCGTCCATCATTGTCCCTGTCCCCAAGAAGCCCCGGATCACTGGACTTAATGACTACAGGCCTGTGGCGCTGACGTCTGTGGTCATGAAGTCATTTGAACGCCTGGTCCTGCCCCACCTCAAGTCCTTCACCTCCTCCCTGCTGGACCCCCTGCAGTTCGCCTACAGAGCCAACAGGTCTGTAGACGACACCATCAACCTGGCACTCCACTTCATCCTGCAGCATCTGGACTCCCCGGGAACCTACGCCAGGATCCTGTTTGTGGACTTCAGCTCTTCATCAACACCATCCTCACTGCTCTGCTCCAGGACAAGCTCTCCCAGCTCAACGTGCCTGACTCCACCTGCAGGTGGATCACTGACTTCCTGACGGATCGGAGGCAGTGCGTGCGGCTGTAGAAGAATCTCAGACACTCGGACCATCAGCACCGGAGCTCCACAGGGCTGTGTACTTTCCCCTCTGCCCTTCTTCTCCCTGTACACAAACTGCTGCACCTCCAGCCACGAAAGCTCAAGTTTTACACAGCCATCATTGAGTCAATCCTCACCTTCTCCATCACCGTGTGGTACGCTGGAGCCACAGCCAGGGGCAAACAGAGACTACAGCGCATTGTGCTTCTACTGAGAAGGTGATCGGCTGCAGACTTCCATCTCTGCAGGACCTGGACGTCTCCAGGGCTCTGGGACGAACAGGTCAGATCACAGCTGACCCCTCTCACCCTCAGGCAGCCACTCCCTCCTTCAATGACCTATTTGATTTCATATGTTGTTTTTATTAATGGTCATCGTTGTATGTTGCACCGAATCACCAAAGCAAGTTTCTATGTTTGTGAATCAGATTAATGGAAATGGCAATAAACCTTTTCTGAAACCTGCAAAAAAGTTTATGATGTTTCCGCCCGGTTTCGAACCGGGGACCTTTCGCGTTGTTAGCTAAACGAAACGGAATCGAAATCACTACGGATGCGATATACTTTCGCCGGCGGCGTCGCGTGGCGCGAGCGCGCCGTGTTTTGAATGCGGCGCTCCGGAGCGGCGGACACGGTAAGTTTCTGCGCTCCTGCGATAAAACCAACTTTTTTTTGACATCTGTGGACATTTTCGGCCTGAAACTCACAGTTCGTGGCGTTTACAACGGGGATTTGAGAGCCTTTCTTCTGGTAAAGTCCGTGTTGTGTTGTGTGTTTTGAAACTGTGTTTTTAGCCACGTAAGTCACTGCTACTTGTCGATGTGTTTGTTGAACTACTAACGCTAGTTTTCTGTCACTTTTGGGTGATTTTCACCCCTCTTAAGTTAAACTGCATTGCTTTTAAAGGGGTGCAGTATAGGTGCAATATGACTAGATCTGCGTGTTGTCTCTTGCATAACGTGCATCACACCTACGTGTGTTAATGTCTTCACTTGGTTTGAAGTTTATATTGTGTTTACTGTACTTCTGTGTACAATAAAGCTCTACGTTTTGCTTTTACTTTGCCTGAGCTGCAAATAGTTTGTAGATTATTAGTGTTAGTGTACACATTTTTGCCATCCAAATGTCATTCATTTTTCATGAGCACAAATATGACACAGGTAGAAGACATTCCACAGCTGTTACCTGGCAACCAGACTGTATCAAGAGCCAGATCCATATAAATGACGCAGCAGTTATGATTTGACACACAATGATACCGTGCATCATTTTGTCAAATGATGGTTTAAACTGGTTTCAAGTGTGTCCGTGAAGTGTCAACTGTCTCTGTGTTTTCGATGGTTCAAAATGTCTTCACAAACCGCCAACTAATGGAATTAAAAACTATGACAAATATTTACCACAGGTGCCTCTTCAGAGGAGGCCAGGAGGATTAAGGACGACCCGTCCATGAGGGACCGCAGTGTGCCCCAGTGAAGGAGGAGCACGTGAGGCAGAACGCTCTCGCTGTGGTGCGTCTGAGAGCTTACACTAATGTTGCTGAATAAAACAGCAAAATAAACTCATGGACATGGACTCAAACAACAGGTCAAACGTAAGTATGTGTGTCGTTACTAAACAGAGCTAAATTGTGACTAATTATGCTTTCTTCTTCTCTTACATGTAGCTGCACAGTCCAAACATCCTGTACTGGAGAATCACAGGATGGGAAGAGCTTCTGCCATGGTAAGTTCAAAGTTGGTAACATTTATAATACATTTCTTTCCTCTGCAGCTGCTCCATCTGTGCTGCCCCTTAACCTCCTTTGCCACTTCTGCAGGAGTGACGTTCCTTCTGCCTGAGTCTGGCAGTGCTTCAAGCTCCAGGTCTGATATTGTGGCACTGATATAGACACTTTAATAAAATAATCTAAACAAACATATGTGGTGTTTAGTTTGTTTCAGATGCAGCTCAACGCAACACATTCTGCATCTGATGCTCCTGGTGAAGAGAGAACCCAAAGTGAGTAAGATCCAAGTTGTCTGTGTTCATCACAGTAAAGCAAATCCAGAATGTACAGACGAATGGTTAGGAGCTGCTCATTGTAGTTTGCCTGTCAGTGCAGTGGGTTTTAAAGCCGTGTCATCGAATGCATTTTATGTGCATACAAAAACATTGTGTTGTGAATGCTTAAAACTAAAAATTCATCTGTTTTGTTCTCTAGGCCCTCCACCAGTGAGCTTCCAGTTCAGCCCGCAGCCGCATCAACAGGCTCCTCCCCCTCGGTCTGCCCCGTCTTGAGCAGGAACTCAGCCAATCCCAACAGCATTCTACACCTGACAACAAACTACACATTTCTCAATACATAAAACAACACAGCAATCAAGCAAACGCATCATCCTCACTCAACATCAGCCGGGGCACTTTTGGCAGTCTCTCACAGCGGCAGCACCACCACAACCTGTCGTCACTATGCCACCCTCCTTAGACCGTCACCTCGTCTCTTCTCAGGACGCCCTTGAGAAATTGTGCAGAGCGTGGGTGTAGAAGCAGCAAGTAGCAGCCTGAAGAAACCCACAAAGAAATGCATGTCTTGTGCCAGCCAAAGTCTAAATATGAGGGCGATGGCAGCTCCATGCATGACCTTTACCAGCCCTTTTAGGAAACATTGGGGAAGACAATAAATGATTAAATGGTGATTAGTTCAGCCTGTATATTCTGAATCGTATATTTTGAAATACTACTATTGTAAATGCTGCTGACTGTAAATGAATAAAACTAAATATTCTTGCTTATTCAATATATATATAGTGTTTTTCCAATGTTTGCACAATATTCTATAAATGATGAGATATCATAGAATAAATAATATGAGGAAATGGTATTTCTCTACACAACATAAACTGAACACAAAATGTGTGTGATAGTGTCACCTCGTCGTGAATGCTACTGTTCTGACCCCTGCAAACTAAACCCCTCTGGAGTTTTTCTGACCACTCCAAGTGTATTTATGTAGTCAGAAGGTGGGAGAAGGGTCAATCTCTGAAGCAGAGATCACTATTCGTGTCCTGCACTTTACTGAATGAGCCTTTAGCACACACAAGACATACAACTACATTTTATTAAAATTGAGAATCAGTCCTTCTTATGAGTTACCTTTTTAACCAGTGCCCTGACCTCCCCACTCGTAAACTTGATAAAACTGAAAGTTTTGGTCCATTGTATGTTCCTGCTTCTTCTGAGCACTGCGGGATTTGAACTCCGGTCTTTGCTTCTTATGAGCACTGGGATTTGAACTCGGGTCTTTTGAGCTTACTTTGCGAACGCTGCATTCTGATTGGTCGCTTTCATCACAGAAGCACGTGGCAGAAAGGCCCATTTCTGATTGGCCGGCACGATATGCCCACAATACGGCCGGCCTTCGCGTGTGAGGCGAACGTGATAACCACTACACTACGGAAACTGTGAAGACACACTCTGTGTGTACTTTATTAATGTTTTAGCTCCAGTCCTCCAGCAGGGGGCGCTGTATGGTCGAGTCGACATGGACATGACCGGACAGAACAGCGTGTGATGAGTCTGTGGTCACAACAACCCTTTCGGACCGCTTGGACCGGGCTCATGTCCAGCTGCCACATTCCCGCTGCGCTCAGGTCTATTTCTGACCCTTCCGTCATCTGTGTCGTTGTCACAGCGACCGCGGCTCATTCCTGACCACTGACACACGGAACAAACACGGACACTTACAATGAGCCGTGAACGAGAAAAACACATTATGACAACGGTCTGGACCTTTTAGACCCGGATGAGTCCTGGCCTCACCAGTGTCTCATGACGACCCGATGCCCAGATGCCCTGCCCGACAGGTTACCCAGAGTGCACTGGGCGGCACATTATGAGTTCAACATAAATTACAGTTATTCGAATATGAAGTAAATGTTACGTTCTATAATTAACTGTTAAAATAATCATTCAGATTGTGTTGAGGAGCTCTGAAATACAGACTCTAAAACACTTTATAATGAAGGCCCATAACTCACACGTGCTTTCACCTCAAACACCTGTATTAACTTTATATTGTCTTTATATTGTCATATATATATATATATATATATATATATATCATCTCCTCCTCCGGGCCCGAGCGCTCCGGAGACGCCCGGATCCGTCGCGTCTTCTCTGGGCTCAGCGCCGAGGAATGTGCAGGAACTTTCCCCCGCGGAGGGAGGGGCGGCTGCGGCTATAAAAGCTCCGGGGGCAGCGCTGGAGGTCAGACACAAGAGCGACGCACGCGAAACGCACGCGAAACCCACGCGAAACGCGTCTGGACGACACGTGACGGAGCTCGTTCCCCGCTGTTCGGACCATGCTGTGCCCCAGGTTCCACTCGCCTCTCGCGGACCCGATGTGGCCGCTCGCGCGCAGCCTTTGGCCCGAGACGCGGCCGCTTTTCTACAGCGTGGAACAGGACGTGCTGCGCCACCTTCAGGTACGGACGCGACACGTTTATTCTGTGCGTGTGGTCCTGGTTTAGTCCGATTTAAATCCTGGTTTATTATGTTTAATCTGTGAATATTGTAGTCCAACTATCAAACAGTCACTTGTACGGTACATTTAGACTTTTTAGTACAGTTTTTAACCAAATAAAGGTTGGAATATGGCGATAATAAAACTCAATAAATAATAAATGATAATACAAATCAATACTAAGGAATATTCTCTCGATACCTCATCATTGAAATGAAGTGACCACAGGGTCTCTTTTTTTCTAGTTTTGCCAAAGATCATTTCAAAAGTCACATTTTTTAGTATTAATACTTTTAGATACTACAAATGAGTATCTAGTTCCAATACAAGTAATATCGATTATTGTCTGATTTTCACAACTTTCTTCTTTTTTGATATTTGGATTTAATAATTCCACTGTTTTTGTTTGTGTGGGTTTGACCACTTTTTGTACTGGTTCAGTCCTGGTTCAGACCTGGTTCAGACCTGGTTCAGACCTGGTTCAGACCTGGTTCAGTCCTGGTTCAGTCCTGGTTCAGTCCTGGTTCAGACCTGGTTCAGACCTGGTTCAGACCTGGTTCAGACCTGGTTCAGTCCTGGTTCAGACCTGGTTCAGACCTGGTTCAGTCCTGGTTCAGACCTGGTTCAGACCTGGTTCAGTCCTGGTTCTGACCTGGTTCAGACCTGGTTCAGACCTGGTTCAGTCCTGGTTCAGTCCTGGTTTCAGACCTGGTTCAGACCTGGTTCAGACCTGGTTCAGACCTGGTTCAGTCCTGGTTCAGACCTGATTCAGACCTGGTTCAGACCTGGTTCAGACCTGGTTCAGTCCTGGTTCAGTCCTGGTTCATCAGACCTGGTTCAGTCCTGTTCAGACCTGGTTCAGTCCTGGTTCAGTCCTGGTTCAGTCCTGGTTCAGTCCTGGTTCAGACCTGGTTCAGACCTGAGACCTTCAGACCTGGTTCAGACCTGGTTCAGACCTGGTTCAGACCTGGTTCAGACCTGGTTCAGACCTGGTTCAGTCCTGGTTCAGACCTGGTTCAGGTCTGTTTGTTGGCTCTTCAGGAGATGCGTCACAACATGGAGTACATGGAGAAACTGCACCAGCGGATCTTCGAGCAGATCGACCAGACGCTTCCCTCAGTCTCCGCCTTTCGGCCCGTCGCCGTGGAGAATCTGGGCGGAGACAACAACGGCACTTTCGCTCTGAGTCTGGACACGAGCGACTTCTCCCCCGAAGAACTGTCCGTCAAACAGGTCGGGCACAAACTCCGGGTCAGCGGCAAAACGGAGAAGAAGCAGGACGACGGCAAAGGCTCCTACTCCTACAGGTGAGGGCCGCGCCCGTACGGGTGAGTACAGGTGAGGGCCGCGCCCGTACGGGTGAGGGCCGCGCCCGTACGGGTGAGTACGGGTGAGGGCCGCGCCCGTACAGGGTGAGTGTACGGGCGCGGCCCTCGGCCGGTCAGAGGCGAGTGCCGAAGGGCGGAGAAGCGTTTGTAAAAAGGCAATAAGACAAAACATCGTCAGTTTGGTTTTAGTACAGAACATTCAGCAATGGCAATAATGGAACTGATTGGAAAAATAGCAACCGAAATTGATAATTTTCATTGAAAAAAAGCTACAAAATGTTACATCTACAAAAAGCTTTTGATGTAATAAATCATTCAAGATTGCTCAAAATAAAGTACAAATATAGAGTTGGAGGGGCGGCTCTCCAATGGGTTTAGAGCGATTTAGAAAACAGAAAGCGATAAATGACAGAGTCAGAGAGGCATGAAATGGGGAGTGCCTCAAGGATCGATTCTTGGGCCCAAGCTATTTCTTTTATATATAAACGATTTAGTAAAAGCATCAGATTTTGGGGAAATTCTATTTGCCGATGATACAAGAGGTTAGAACAATGGTAAATGAGGAGCAGTGGTTTGACTTTAATTTTTTTTTTAAATATACAATTGGAAATTGATGGAGAAGAAATTCAAAGAGTGAAAGAAACTTCACTTCTCCGCCCTTCGGCACTCGCCCCCGCCCTTTGATACTCGCCTCCGACCTCCGACCTACGACTTCGACACCCGCCTCGCCTCCCGCCTCCGCCCTTCGGCACCCGCCTCCGCCCTTCGGCACCCGCCTCCGCACGACCTCGGCGCCTCCGCCCTTCGGCACCGCCTTCGCCCGCCTCCGCCCTTCGGCACTCGCCCCGCCTTCGGCCTCCCCGCCCCGCCCCCGCCCTTCGGCACCCGCCCCCGCCCCTTCGGCACCCGCCCCCGCCCTTCGGCACCCGCCCCGCCCTACCCGCGCTCCCCGGCACTCGCCCCCGCCCTTCGATACTCGCCTCCGACCTACGACCTTCGACACCCGCCTCGCCCTTCGGCACCCCGCCTCCGCCCTTCGGCACCCGCCTCCGCGCCTTCGGCACCCGCCTCCCGCCCACCCCCCCGCCCTTCGACACTCGCCTCCGCCCTTCGACACTCGCCTCCGCCCTTCGACACTCGCGTCTCACCTTCGATACTTGTGGCGTGCTGTGTCCTGCAGGTGTCAGGAGTTCAGGCAGGAGTTGGACCTCCCTGAAGGCGTCGACCCGGAGTCCGTGAGCTGTTCTCTGGTCGGGGGCCGGCTCCAGATCACGGCCCCCCAGAACAAGGCCCTGGAGTCGGGTAAAGAGCGCCTGGTCCACATCACGGTCGCCTCCAAACCGGCCATCGACGCCCAAGACCAGGCGAAACCAGACGAGGCTGCACGGGACGAGAGCGACAAACACTGACCGCTGACCCTGACCCGGCCCAAATACTGACCACTGACCCGGCCCAAACACTGACCACTGACCCGGCCCCAAAATACTGACCAACCCGGCCCAAACACTGACCCGGCCCTGACCACTGACCCGGCCCAAACACTGACCCGGCCCAAATACCACTGCCACTGACCCGGCCCAAACTGACCACTGACCCGCCCAAACACTGACCTGACCTGACCCGGCCCAAACACTGACCACTGACCACTGACCCGACCCAAAACACTGACCCGGCCCAAAGACTGCAAACGTGTTTAGACTTGGTTCAGACTTGCTTTAGACCTGGTTCAGACCTGGATCGGACCTGGCTCAGTTTTACTTTGAAGACTAATGTTGTTTTAGATGTTTAGTCGCCTGTAATTGTTTGTGACGTGGATTTAACCTGCTCCAAGTGAACTTTTGTTGTACTTTTTCAATAAACAAAGATCCTGGCTCAGATCTGGAGAAAGTACTGGTCAAAGTACTGTTTTTCATGACTTGAGTGAAAGTGTGACTCAAGTAGATTCTACAACTTAAGTACAACTCCAGAGTACTTTTTTAGGCTGTGGTATTCGTGTGTTTCCTGTTGGGTCCAGCAGTAAAACTAAACCGTGTGAAAGACATATTTGGTCATAAAGTGAATATTCCGTAGATTTACTGGTCACATACACTTCCCCGACATCGGACACATCAAAACACCTGCAAAACTCACGCCCTAAACGACTCTTCGTAAGTTTGTAATAAAACTGCTTCTCGTGTCATTTTTAGCACCTTCTTTTGCGAGCGGTTAAAGCCAGAGTACGTCACATCGCTCTGTTGCTACGGGGCGCGACCAGGGTTCACTTTGCGTACTTTGCCTTGTGAACACTAAAGTGGTTCACAAATGTGTGTTTGAGTCAGAGCCGAGGTCAGGCTTTTACACGACTTTACACAGACCTGGAGACGTGTCCCATCGGCTTCTGAAGGGTTTTCTTCTCCCATTGAATCCACTTCCTCCACAGATTTCTCTGGGACATGTTCCTCCCACACAGACACAAAGATCAGGCCTTAAAGTGGCACTGACAAACACCAAACAGGACCAGAGTCTGACGGAGGTTCTGAGCCTCATTCATCACACTTTAAGCACAAATCCACATTTAAAAAATGGGGCAAAATTGTGAACATTTCGACCAATATTTATCGAGTTTAGTCACAAATTGAAGAAATCCAAATGTTTTTGTGTCTAAAATGTGGACAAAATGAAGACATTTAAACCTGCTCTGTCCATTTTCACATTTAAATGTCCCAGATATGAGACTTTTGGGCCGTTTTTACACATAAAACGCCTCATTTCTGTGTGAATACATTTGTCTCTTACACTGGTGAGTGAACGACAGAAGTTTCACACTGAGATCCTTCCGTTTAAGTTGTTCACCTGCAGCGTCTGGACTTTAAAACTTAATATTTAGTTTGGCACTCGAGTCCATTATGTTTGCCCTGTGCTAATCGCCAATGCTAATCGCCAATGCTAATCGCCAATGCTAATCGTTTTCTGCAGAACTCACTAGAACAAAAACCACTTTTTAAAATGCAGTCTGAATGTCAGAACCACAGTGAGGATCGGGACGGTTCCGACGTCTGAGCAGATTTATTTGGAGCTTGTTTACATTAGGACTAGAGCCAAGATGGCCGCCGGTGGCACAGGTCACGTGACTGGCAGGAAGCGGTTGTAAAAGCAGGACTTTGAGGAGGAGACCACTGCGCGCTGCCTGCATGTCATCAGAGAGTGTTTCATGTTACGTACGAGCTGAAAGCAGCGCTCTGATTGGTTAAACTGTGTACGCGCCTGAAAATGAACGCATAGGCCAACGATGGGCCAAAGACGGACCAACGGTGGGCCAAAGACGGACCAACGGCGGGCCATAAGACGGACCAACGGTGGGCCACAGACGGACCAACGGTGGGCCACAGACGGACCAACGGTGGGCCACAGACGGACCAACAGTGGGCCACAGACACACTTCCTCCTTCGCGGTGGGAAAGGTTTTAGTCCTTTTCAAATACCAGATCCAGTTACGGTCAAAGTAGAAATAACTCACGCCACACTTTTTTTTTTTCACATTTTATGTTTCTTTGTAAAATAATTCTCAATAAACTTAATTTATTCACAAACCGTCAAATTCCCATGTTTTGTCATTTTTTTAAAACACATACAATAATAAAAAACAGGTCTAAAAGACGAGAGGCGCCGCGGACAGCACGTGTTTTATCATTCACTCGCTCATTCATTCATTTGTTCTGACATTCGTGCTTTCGTTCGTTCACCCTTTCATTCACGCTTTTGTTCATTCGTTTGTTCACCCTATTCGTTCACCCTTTTCACCCTTTCATTCGTTCACCCTGTTCGTTCACCCTTTTCATTCACCCTTTCATTCGTTTGTTCTGACATTCGTGCTTTCGTTCATTCGTTTGTTTACCCTTTTCATTCACCCTTTCATTCGTTCACCCTTTTCACCCTTTCATTCGTTCACCCTTTTCATTCACCCTTTCGTTCGTTCACCCTTTCATTCACGCTTTTGTTCGTTCACCCTTTCATTCACGCTTTTGTTCGTTCACCCTTTCATTCACGCTTTTGTTCGTTCACCCTTTCATTCACGCTTTCGTTCGTTCACCCTTTCATTCACGCTTTTGTTCGTTCATTCACCCTTTAATTTACCCTTTCGTTTGTTCACCTTTTCATTCACCCTTTCATTTCGGCGAGCGTTCCTTCACTCATTCACAAACCTCTCGTGGAAAAACAGTCCAGACTAAATCTACAGACACATTTACAGAATAATATGTTTAAGGCTTATGCTGCTTATGTCTCCAGGAAACTTCAGTGTAAATCTTTAAACGGCTCCACCAAACAGGCTTCAGGACCAGATCAGGCCGGATGCCCTACCGTCGTCATGGAGTGCTTTCAACTGAGACTTATTTCGATTGGACATTGTGACTTTTTAAATAAGTTTGAACCAAATAAAGGTTTAAATCTGTCTGAAGCTTCGAGAGAGAGAATATTAATCAAAGTGTTTTTTATTGACGAAAATCAGAAAGAGAAATATTGAATGCACTGGAAAAGCTACAATCTTAAATAAGTTTTTGAATTTTTTCTCTTCATTAGAGAATATTTTTCCTGTCTTGAAAATCTTATTTTAAGTGAGAAAATATGTTTTTTGTAGAATAAGTTTTATTGATTTTCCATTAGCAAATCTTGTTCTAATTCAAGTATTTATCTTGATTTATGTGTCGACTCATTTTTACCACTGTTATAAAAGTGTTTTAGTGCGTTTAGGCCAAACATTAGAGAAATACTGTTTTATAGTCAACTCATGATTAGTCGATTATAAATACTGCAGTGTGTTTTAGTCGACTCAGGATTAGTCGATTATAAATACTGCAGTATGTTTTAGTCGACTCATGATTAGTCGATTATAAATACTGCAGTGTGTTTTAGTCGACTCATGATTAGTCGATTATAAATACTGCAGTGTGTTTTAGTCGACTCAGGATTAGTCGATTATAAATACTGCAGTATGTTTTAGTCAACTCATGATTAGTCGATTATAAATACTGCAGTGTGTTTTAGTCGACTCATGATTAGTCGATTATAAATACTGCAGTGTGTTTTTAGTCGACTCATGATTAGTCGATTATAAATACTGCAGTGTGTTTTAGTCGACTCGTGATTAGTCGATAATACTGCAGTATGTTTTAGTCGACTCATGATTAGTCGATAATACTGCAGTATGTTTTAGTCGACTCATGATTAGTCGATCGAATACTGCAATATGATGTTTACTGTAGTTTTAGTCGACTCATGATTAGTCGATAATACTGCAGTAATGTTTTAGTCGACTCATGATTAGTCGATAATACTGCAGTATGTTTTAGTCGACTCATGATTAGTCGATTATAAATACTGCAGTGTGTTTTAGTCGACTCGTGATTAGTCGATTATAAATACTGCAGTATGTTTTAGTCGACTCGTGATTAGTCGATTATAAATACTGCAGTATGTTTTAGTCGACTCGAGATTAGTCGATTATGAATACTGCAGTGTGTTTTAGTCGACTCATGATTAGTCGATTATAAATACTGCAGTATGTTTTAGTCGACTCATGATTAGTCGATTATAAATACTGCAGTGTGTTTTAGTCGACTCATGATTAGTCGATTATAAATACTGCAGTATGTTTTAGTCGACTCATGATTAGTGGATTCATCCTTGCAGCTCGACACAGCCTCTGCATTATTTGTACAAACGTTCGTCATATTCTCTCAATTTAATTTGGAATTGTTTAAATTGTCTGCTGCAATTTGGGGTACACTTCTTCAAACTTTGGAAAATACGCGTTTGCCAAAGTTCAGATTCTTCTTTAACCATAACGATAAAACATCCGTCCTATATTTACATTTCATATTTTACATTATTCGGGACATTTTTCAGTCAGGTTTATATTGTCTCGAGCCGCTTTGGTTAAAAAGAAATTTAAAAAAAAACAAAAGACAAGTTTCCGTTCGGTTCAAACTTGTTTAGCCGTTGTGGTCGTCATGGCGAAAGGCCTGTTGGGTGGAGCCCGGGGTCTGGACCAATCAGATCTCAGAGAAACAGGAAATGTGTGGACGACGACATCGGCAGCAGCGCCACAGAGGAGCAAAGCATGATGGGAAGTTTACCGGCTGAACACACAACGCCAGAACGTTCACCGAGCGCAACGACAACGGCCTGATCGACTTTTGGCCACCGGCGGCAGTAACGACTCAAATATCGGATGTTTTACGGCGTTTCTGTTGGTAAACACGTCCGTCTTTCAGTTTTTCGCAATGTGGCTAGCTCAGAGTTAGCATCGCTACTTCCTGTGGGGTTTTGCCGAGTCGCCCTGACGATTTAACACTAAAGACAGCGACATGTGTTTAGACTTCACACGTGAGCTAAATACTGCGTTCATAAAGAGGTATTTGTAGGTCAATGCTAACGCTAACTTTGAATATTAAAACGTAAAACAATAAAAATTAGCTGAAGAAAATCTATAAATAAAAGGGCTCGTCTTTAAATCTGAATTGGTCGTTAATATTTTACGTTTGAATAATATATATTTTTTTTAAAGTGAGCAACAGCTTTAAACGCACTCAGTGATTTAGATTACGCAACTCCATCAGCAATGAGCTGAAAACATGACTTTGAGACTAAGTGCAGAAATATCACTCTAAACCATTCATTTTAATAGAGCTGCAGCTGTTACTACTTTAGAAGCTTTCAGTCACATATTTACACTTTTATTGAGTATTTATGAATGAAGTAAATACAAATCAATGTTTTTTGCCACAGTCTTTGTTGAAAAAGATCTTTCCGTGTGTTTTAGAGTCCGTTTAGTCCGGACAAACTATCGAAACTCAACTCCGATTCGTGACAATTGCGATTATTACAAAAGCGCGGAGGTGTCGCTCACGTTCTCGTTGCTATGGCTCATTCCTGTCGAGAACGACAACGTGAGCGACAATGGAAAAGGTCTGGGTCGCGTCGAGGATCGAGGGGGACGCGTTCAGGGGCCTGTCGTTTCAGCGGTAAATCCCCATCGCTGCAGTAAAAACGCACCGGTCTCAGTTTGGCGAAAGACACCGGGACATTTTCAAAAACCACAACACAAACGGAACGGATTCATGACGTCCGTTTGTTTATCAGGCTTAGTTCAGAGCCGGGTCAAAGCGACGTTTGTAGTTGTGACATTTGTGGTTTGAAAAAAAAGGACCGGTGGGAACATTTTTTGAGCCAGTTTGAAGAAAATACCAATTCATTTAGCAACAAAAAACACTGGATTTGAAAAACGAACATTTTCCGTCGACAATCCCTCAGATTGTTCATTCATTAGTTTAAGTTTCTCTTTTAAATTGGTTGCGGGGGCAAATGAACGCAGTCCAAACTGAATAATAAAAAAATGTGAAACCGCGAATGTCACTTCAGGCAAACATGTAATATATTATAGTTAAGTTTCAAATTTTAGTTTCAGGTTTGATTTTTTTCAAGTTCAAAGTTTCATTTCACCTTCAGAATGTTTTTCCCGCCGTCGAATAATATTTAAGTTTCAGGTTTTTCCAGGTTCAAACGTTTCCAGTTTGCACTTTGTCGGGACCCCGGAGGTAAAGTAAAACCTTTGAATTTGAAACTTAAAAATATAAGTCGCTTGAGCCTCGTTATTTTCACATTTTTCAATATTAAAACTCAATTTGCCAGTTTCACATTTTGGTTTTTCCGTTTCAAAGATTATCGTTTGTTTTTTTTATATGGCGGCCCAAAAAAACTTAACATAAACGTGTGTCAAACTGGCTGGGATAAACCTCGGGCGTTTCCCGGGCGTTTCCCGGGCGGCCGCTGCGTCATGGCCGTCGCGTCTCGTTCTCTTCTGTAAAGAAACCAAAACCTCGTCCTGCAAAGCCGCACGTTCGGAAGAGAAGAGGGTTCCTGAGAGCTGTGCTGATTGGTTCGTTTCCAGGAAGTAAATAAAAACGTGTAGAAAAAGGGAGGGGGGGGCGGGGTTTAAAGAACACGCCGTTTCAGGAGCGTCAGACGGAGCGCAAGAAATGTCAGACTGTTCGCATCGCGGTTTGGAGGTCGTTTTCTGTCCAGTTCGGTTCAAACGAATGATTTCGGTCGTTTAATCAGTTTGAAAGATCACAAATCACAAAGGTCCGTTCGTTCGGCTGCACCAGGACGACGGACGCGACTACGGCGGCCCGGACGCGCAACACTCACAAACACCTCATTTCCGCAGTTCTCATCCAGCCTTTTGTTGAAATGCTCCGATTATTTCCGTTTTGCACTTCTGGGCCACCGTACAACCACAAACCAGAATCCTACATTAACCGTGGTCAAAAAGAGTAGAAAAAACACGACTGTTCAACCAAAGTGACTTGTTGAGGTAACGGAACGCTTCAGCCACGTCTAAACCTGTGACAAACGTGGCTGTTTACGAGGGAAATGACGTTATCACGGGGCCTAAAAAACACGGCGTTTTCTTACGAACCCCGCGAGGCCACGATTGTCGAGATTTTGGGCCTCACAGAAAAAAAGGTCAAAAGTCTGGGCTTGAATTTTACTCTTGAAGGATCAAACATAAATGAGCGGCAGACATTGGATTACCGAAAACAACCTTTGTGATTTGTGATTGTGAACGTTAGTGTTGATCCGTCGGCCCTGGAGAGCGGGGCCTTGAAGGATCTACTTTCACTCGTTTCCGTCTGAACAGAAGACATTCCTTGCCGCCTGCGCCTCTCAAACCACTGTATAAATGTATAAATAATGTTAGGGTCAGTTTTCCTCGATCAGGTTGAGGTCTAGTTCTGTACAGTCGCGTTCGAACACGGGCTGAGCGTTCGTCTCTCGCTCTTCCCCCTCCTCCTCCTCCTCTTCTTCCTCCTCCTCGGGGTTTTCGGGGCACTCCTCGTCGCTCTCGCTCAAAGGTCCGATGCTGCTGCCGCCCCAGAAGCTCAGCCGGAGAACACGAGCCGCGGAAGTCACCCAAAACGGCTCCATGGAGATGCACACGTCGCCTCCCGAGAAGGAGCCGAGCCGGCCGCGCTCCAGGCAGAAGCCGGGGTCCATGCTCCGGGTCTGCGGCAGAGACACAGGGTCAGACGGGCTGCTAGAACACAGGGTCAGACGGGCTCTAAACTACACAACAGAGACACAGGGGCCCATGCTCCGGGTCTGCGGCAGAGACACAGGGTCAGACGGGCTCTAAACTACAACAACAGAGACACAGGGGCCCATGCTCCGGGTCTGCGGCAGAGACACAGGGTCAGACGGGCTCTAAACTACAACAACAGAGACACAGGGGCCCATGCTCCGGGTCTGCGGCAGAGACACAGGGTCAGACGGGCTCTAAACTACAACAACAGAGACACAGGGGCCATGCTCCGGGTCTGCGGCAGAACACAGGGTCAGACGGGCTCTAAACTACAACAACAGAGACACAGGGGCATGCTCCGGGTCTGCGGCAAGACACAGGGTCAGACGGGCTCTAAACTACAACAGAGACACAGGGCCCATGCTCCGGGTTGCGGCAGAGACACAGGGTCAGACGGGCTCTAAACTACAACTACAGAGACACAGGGGCCCATGCTCCGGGTCTGCGGCAGAGACACAGGTCAGACGGGCTCTAAACTACACAACAGAACACAGGGGCCCATGCCCGGGGCTGCGGCAGAGACACAGGGTCAGACGGGCTCTAAACTACAACAACAGAACACAGGGCCCATGCTCCGGGTCTGCGGCAGAGACACAGGGTCAGACGGCTCTAAACTACAACAGAGACACAGGGGCCCATGCTCCGGGTCTGCGGCAGAACACAGGTCAGACGGGCTCTAAACTACAACAGAGACACAGGGGCCCATGCTCCGGGTCTGCGGCAGAGACACAGGGTCAGACGGGCACTAAACTACAACAACAGAGACACAGGGCCCATGCTCCGGGTCTGCGGCAGAACACAGGGTCAGATGGGCTCTAAACTACAACAGAGACACAGGGGCCCATGCTCCGGGTCTGCGGCAGAGACACAGGTCAGATGGGCTCTAAACTACAACAGAGACACAGGGCCATGCTCGGGTCTGCGGCAGAGACACAGGTCAGATGGGCTCTAAACTACAACTACAAGACACAGAGGCCCATGCTCCGGGTCTGCGCAGAGACACAGGGTCAGATGGGCTTTAAACTACAACAGAGACACAGGGGCCCATGCTGCGGGGCTGCGGCAGAGACACAAGGTCAGATGGGCTCTAAACTACAACTACAGAGACACAGGGGCCCATGCTCCGGTCGCGGGCAGAGACACAGGTCAGACGGGCTCTAAACTAAAACAAAGACCAGGGGTCCATGCGCCGGGTCTGCGGCAGAGACACAGGGTCAGACGGGCTCTAAACTAAAACAACAGACCCAGGGGTCCATGCGCCGGGTCAGAAGACCCTAAACGACAATATTCTGCTTAATTTGTTGTGTCAGCAGCCTTTAAACCAGCTCTTGATAACTTTAGTTTAACATCTCAGGCAAATCACATTTGGATCTTTGCTATTTCCCATGGACAATCTGAGTTATAGTGCCCCCTGCTGGCTGCACAGGGAATTACATACAGTTTAAGATACACATTTCAAGCCTCTCACTTCCTGGTCCCAGCTCACAGAATCTTCTGCTGTTTTTAACTCCACAAATCATCTCTAGTCTCAGAATCAGAACAACTCAGAGCCGTGTCACAGATGGAGATAACGTCAGTTATCGTGGAGATTCAGAACGGAGTGATTCTGAGGCTCGGAGGGAGAGGACTTTCTCAGCAGGATTCAAACTGTGAATGAAGCTAAATGTGCTCCAGCTGAGTTTGTGATGAGGAACAGTGTCAGAAGAGAGAAGGACATTTAGAAGGTGTCCTTTCATCTGCAGGACCCTCTGAGGACCTCACCTAAATCTGAGACATTTACAGAAATGCTGATTATGTACACTGTCCTAGTTTGTTTAGTCGTCGTGGTTGTCATGGTGAAAGACCAGATTTTCCACGTCGCGTGAGGAAAAATTGTGTTACACGGCCGGTCTGTGCGGAGATGAGCGGGATTTCCCCTCAGCGAGCTCCGAGTCCTACTGACTACAAACACTGCACTCACGCCTCACAGTACTGCATGTACGCAGCAGCGGTACTGCATGTACAGTACTGCATGGTCGCAGCAGCAGTACTACATGTACTACACGTACCTGGGTCATCTTGGTGAAGTCCAGCCCTGGTCGTCCTGGAGGTCGCTCTGGGTCTCGTCGTCTCTTCAGGCCGGGCTTCAGCAGAAGCAGGTCGCAGGGCTGAGAGTGGCAGCGTGGTGCAGGAGGCAGACTGCGGCGCAGAGACGACGGCGTGCTGCACGCCGAGGCGGGAGGAGGGGCCTGAGGTGCGGGGGGCGGAGCCGGGGGAGGCATGAACAGCCCAGAGTCTCTGATGAGCACAGGAGAGAGAGAAAAGCGGCGCTGCGGAGGAGGCGGGTGCAGCGGCGACGGAGATGACGAACAAGAAGAGGGCGACGGGAAGAAGCAGCAGCAGGCCCCGCCCCCTGCCTCCTCCCACGGGAAGCTCCATGGCAACGGTGAGTCTGGCGACAGCGCCAGGCTGAAGAAGGTGGGACTGGAGGACGAGTGCAGCGATGAGTTCAGAGAAGAGCAGGCCCCGCCCACCGCGCCCGCCACAGCTCCGCCCACTACCGTAGCCCCGCCCACCGCCGCCCCAGGGCAGTGCCGCGCCACCGGAGTCCACACCCGAGACGCACTCGGCCGCCAGGTGTAACGGCAGCGCGACAGGTCCTCGGCACCGACAGCGAGCGGCAGTGTCGTTTGGGCGGAGGAGGAGGAGGCGGGGCTAAGGGCCCAGAGGGCGGCGGGGCCGCCGCGGGGGGTGGGGCCAGAGGGTCTTCCACTGACGGCCCATCGGCCAGAGGCAGCGGCCCCGGGGGAAACTGGAGCTCAACAGCCCCCCCTGGAGTGGCTTGGCCGGGCAGAGCTGCCAGTAACCGCTCTCTGCAAAAGAACAGTTACATTAATGTCATACAACCACAAACTGAACCCTGAGATAAACCACTCACCAGGCATCAACCCATCTGGGGCACAGGCCTCGGACAGGGCTTTGGGGTCCAGCAGGGACTGAGGACAGACAGGACAGGTCAGTCAAACATCTCATTCTGTCAAGTTTTTCTCAAATTTTCTTCGCAATTTTTCCTCTTTTTTTGCTGTCATCTTTGACCAATGAGAGTCGTCTAAACCCGGTCTGAACCCGGTCTACAGCGGGACTCACCGGTAGCAGTCCCGCGGCGGGGTTGGGTCACCTTCCAGACTCTTGGCTCAGGATTTCCAGGAGGAGCAGCCGGACCACAGCATCGCGGCTGTGAGCGGGAACAGGAGAAGGGACGGAGCGGGGACAGTTTAGGCTGCGACACCAACGATCCAAACGCCGGGACGCTCGTCACATCAGCCGCCGCGACTGCCACGTCAGCAGAGCAACACGTTCCCAAACACAACCAGGAGGGGGCGATCTCTGCGCTTTTAGCATGTCTCTGGAACACGCTCTGCTCCCTTAACCCCTGTCCACTTAGAGCAGTGCTTCTCAAAACTTTACACCAGGTCTGAACCAGGTCTGAACCAGGTCTGAACCAGGTCTGAACCAGGTCTGAACCAGGTCTGAACCAGGTCTGAACCAGGTCTGAACCAGGTCTGAACCAACCAGGTCTGAACCAGGTCTGAATCAGGACTATTTCAGGTTTTACTGGAGTACCCCCATGGTAGTTTTAACAGAGAAATTACTCAAGAGCAAAAAATGTGAATATAATGTTCTCTAGATGAAGGCGACACTGGAAGAGGTATCGAGTACAGCAGTGGAACAACAGTTTGAGAAACACTGACTTAGAGGAAACAGGAGAATACTGGAACTAAACCATGGCTCCGCCCACAGAGGCTCCGCCCGCCCAATCACCTGAAAAACAAACTCAACTCATTTCTCCACTAAATATCACAAACAGTGATTTCAGTTTGACTCGTCGGCATTTTATTTTCGGGTTTCCACTGTCACTCGAGGGAACGTCTGTTGGGATTTTGGGCATTACAAAAATACATTGAGAGAGATATATATATTAAAAATATATATATTTTTTAAATTGGAATAATTACAACTAATCGAGTTTTCAAATAGTCGTATACTAGTTTCATATTTATCTGGACTGAAAGACTTTATCCACAACAGGGGGGCTCCGCGACCGACAGGGGGCTCCGCGACCGACAGGGGGGCTCCGCGACCGACAGGGGGCATTTATACAACAAAAATGTATATATTTCTGATTTCGAGAGCCAATGGAAATGTGTAAGTTGAGGTGGAAATGAACCATAAGACAAACGTTCACACTGTTCAAATAAAATAGATTTTACTGACAATTATGTTTAATGAACAAAGATGGATGATAATGGATGATGTCATGAAGCTGATTGTCCAATCAGAAAGCAGAATGAGCCTCACAAGTCTCATTTGTGTTTAAACCCGTGATTTGTCCTCTGATGAGCCTGAACACGGGGCCTGAACACGGGGCCTGAACACGGGGCCTGAACACGGGGCCTGAACACGGGGCCTGAACACGGGGCCTGAACACGGGGCCTGAACACGGGGCCTGAACACGGGGCCTGAAACAAAGTGAGGCCAAACACTTGGATGTAAATCAATAATCACATTTGAAGCGATGGGGACTTGTGATTAGACGTGACTGAATCTATGAGAGTAAAAACATGTGGTTTTATAGAGTTCAGATTTTGGAGGAAGAAATGTGACCATTTTGTGTGTCAAATGGAAATGATTAAAAACACTATTGTTTATGAAATCAATACTCAGAGCTTGTTTTATTTAGTTTGAGAACCACGAATCAAGATGAAAAAAGGGGTTGTATATATTTTTTGCCATGTCCTCCACAGTCTGTAGCTGCAACATTGACGTGTATAAAAAATTATATTATAAAATGTATCTGCCATTCTAATTTATCCTCAAAACTACACTCACAATATGTATACTGCCCATTGCCCCCCTCCAACACCCAAGTGTAGTCCTGGGGTCGAGGGGACACGTTTAAGTGGTGGCATTCAAAATGCAATTTACATCAGGAACTTAAGAACTTGAAATGTTCAGCTCAAAGTGCATGAAAATCCTTGAATCTCCAAACGAGTCAATCCAGTGACAAAACGGTAAACAGCAGCAGAGACAGGTTTGTGTGTGAATTTGTGAATGCAGTCAATCTAAATGAAGGATTATTTATCTGACCAATTCGCCAAATCACCATTCTCTAAAGATGTTATTTAAGAGGCATTTTCCAGCACGTGTAAAATGGTCTGTGTTAATGTGCCAATGATCATTCGTGACCTCATTGTGTGTCTTATTGTGGGTAAAAGGCACAAGTCCTGTTATGAAGAAGCAGAGGTTGAATCCCGGTGTTAAATAAGGTCACAGCCTCAGAGCCCTCCGATTATGGATCAGCATCTTGGATCAGAGCTTATGATTGTTTATTTCAAGCGAACACGTGGTGGTGAAATGTGTGGACATGTTGATGAAGTAGGCGGTGTTTTGGAGCTGGGAGCGGGCTGTCTGCAGCTCTGAGGCCGGCAGCAGCAGCCTCTCCTCCGGACCAGGCCCTGGGCATCTCCGCCGCACCACCAGCCAGGTGCTAGCATGCGGCTAACGGCCCTCACCGTGTCCAAAGGCCAATAATATCATCTTAGTTTAATGTTTGAATGATTCAGACCCATAAACACTTTAGTCAGAGAGCGCGGTCGGCCCCGGTGCCCGTGTGAGGCCGCGGTAGAGGCGGAGACAGACTGCGGCTAAAGGCTAACGCAGCTAACGGAGCTAACGGGGCTAACGGGCCAGCCCAGGCTCGCCGCGTCTGTTAGCTGCGGCAGCTAGCGGCGTCAGTTAGCGGCGGTGATTTAACAAACACACCCGCTAAAATTCATTAAAATGTACATGATCGCATGTTGTACTGCCATACACAGGCACGCCGTATTTTCATTGACTGGCGAAACGCATTCGATAAAAATATTGGTGCAAAACTACGGGCCGGTAATAAAAATAACAGGGCGGTGCGTGCAGACGCGAGCCCGGCCTGAGAGCGCGGTAAGCGGCATGCAGCGGGGACAAGACACGGCTGGAGGCTGGGGTTGGTTCAAACACAGACACAGCCTTAAATCTGCTCAGTCGAGGCCGGGGACCGTGCTTACCTGGTCGGACTGCAGCTCCGCGGCTCCGGGCCGAAATATTGACCCAGTATTGGCGAAGAGCGCCGCGCCGCCTGCCGCTCCGCTCTGCCGCTCCGTTTGCAACACCAACACAATGAATGAAACACCGGGCTTTTACCGCACTAACGCTGCATCACCGCGCCCGGGACAATCCGAAGCACCGTGCATGTTTTGTGCTTGGACGCTCTTCCTAATAAACCATAATAATACGGTGTGTACGCGCACACGCCCGTGAACGACAGCGATCATAAATAAGCGCGTGCGGAGCAGAGGCGGGGCCACATCCGCGCGCGGCACCTGCTCGTTTATTCTAAAAACATGATCTTACACGTTACGTGGCTCAAACATGCACCAAACCCCAACATCAGTCCAGATTCAGGCGAGAAAAATATAGAAATGAAAGAGAATTAGCAGCGCGAGCTCCAGGCAAAGCATGCTGGGAGTTGTAGTTGACGGACAGCTTGTTTACATCAGCTGCCGTGGATTCGCTCAGAAGCTATGACGAGTTCGAAATACGGAGTCAGACTAAACCTAATAAACACCGGAAGAATGTGTTTGAAAAGCACAATTCTGCTTTACAAAAGATAATAACGTTACAAGGCACGTTTTACACAAGGCAAAGTGCTTCACAACAGGGAAAATGCATTACAGTCACAAAACCGATATAAACATGAAAGAAGAGCGCAAACACAGCGGAACTAAAGTGTTTTAGATTTGCACATTGCCACAGTAGAACCTGTCCTTCATGTATATAGTTGACTCCTTGTGTCGTCACAGCGCTTCATGCGGATGTGTGCATGCGTGCGCACGCAACATAGGGAGGGCACGTGGGCCGGTAGTTCGGACTGTTTCGGAAGAAACCATGGATCTATTATAATAATTGGATAAGGCACGCCCCCTCTGTCCGCGATCCAAATTGAGTAGTGGCCGCTCCGCGGTACTGCAGCCTCAGGCCATTTCAACAGTTCGGCCTGTAAAATTACCGAAAGCGCGAAATTCTTTTTAGTCTAAAAATAAAATAGAAGGAATTTCACTCTTTTACCGTTTCTAAAATTCTTAAAAATCGAATTTTTAACGTCACGGAGAACATGTACGCGCTCTGACCGCGCACGCACTCTCGTGAACGATCAGAAGAGCGCGTGTCGGACGGAAACCAAACAGAAGAAGACGAGACAAACGAGACACGAACATTGTGTTTTATGTCATTTCACACATTTTCACACATCATTCAATATGAAGTGTAAATGAACGATTACACAGTTCACACAACAAAAGCTAACGTCTAGCTACACAAAATCAGAATCAGAAAGAGTTTATTGCCATTGTCAATGAACAAAATTCACAAACACAGGAACTTGTCTCGGTGTTAAAGGTGCAACATAAAACACTGAGCAATAATAAAAACAACATATATTCAATCAAAAAAGGGCATGTATTAGGAAACAATTTAAAATTACTGTGCAATAAAAATAAAAATAGGCATTTCTATGTACACAAGAGTTATAGTTAGATTTACAGTTTGAGTGCAGAAAGTGGTTGAATATTGCAGTTAAAGTGACAGGTGTTTTGAAGCGTTCATGAGTTCACGGCTCATGCTTTCTGCAAAGAAACCATTTTCGCTTTACAACATGAAACCTTTATATTTATAGCTATAACAGTTCATCATTCTACATTTCGTAAACATTTAAAGACCACAGACTCCAAAAGTCCGCTCTAACTGTCCTCAGTCTTTCACGCGTTCTGCTGTCGCCGTGCTCGTTCCCCCCCCCCCACACCTGCCCCCCCCCACACACACACTGCCCCCCCACACACCCCCACACACACCTGCCCCCACACACACACCTGCCCCCCACACACACACACACACCTGCCCCCCCCCACACACACACACCTGCCCCCCCCACACCCCCCACCCACCTGCCCCCCCACACACACCTGCCCCCCCACACACACACACCTGCCCCCCACACACACACACCACCCCCCCACACACTGCCCCCCACACACACCTGCCCCCCACACACACACACACTGCCCCCCCACACACACCTGCCCCCACACCTGCCCCCCCACACACACACACACACTGCCCCACACACACACACACACACACCTGCCCCCCCCCACAACACACACACACTGCCCCCCCCCACACACCTGCCCCCCCCACACACCTGCCCCCCACACACACACACACACACCTGCCCCACACACACACACACACACCCTGCCCCCCCCCCACACACACACACACCTGCCCCCTCCCACACCTGCCCCCCCCGCACACCTGCCCCCACACACACACACACACACTGCCCCCCCCCCACACACACACACACCTGCCCCCCCCCGCACACCTGCCCCCCCCCACCCCACACACACCCCCCCCCACACCTGGGCCCCCCCTTGGCCTGCTCCTGCAGGCGGGGCACACTTCGAGGAAGCTACCGCTGGAGTTGCGGAAGCGAATGTCTAATGTGAAACTAACTTCACCGCGGCACAGAAGACAGTGGACGAGACAAACGAGACACGTAAGTTGTGTTTTCTGTCATTTCTCACGTTTTCACACGTCATTTTAATATGAAGTGTAAATTAACGATTACACAGTTCACACAAGCTAACACAGGCTAACGTTTGGCTACACAAAGAAACCATTATGTTCGCCGTCCAAAATATTATAAGAGACAAATTGTTGTATGTGTGGTGTTTTCTTCAGGTTAAATTAAACTCAGACCAAGGAAAACTAGAGAAAGAACGGGAGAGAAAGTTATGTTTTTATGTTGTGCAATCAAAAACAATTACCAATAATTAGAATATAATCTGGTGCAATGGTTAAGATCTTACGTATATAAATGTAAACGTATTTAAAATATGCAGTTTGTTTTGTCTTGTATTGTATCTTTCACACTCTCAACTTAAATACTGACAAGTAATGACAATAAACAGTACAAAGAGGAAGCCTCCTCTGAATAAGGGAGTGTCCCGCATTAGAGCTTTAAAACTCAACTTAAACTATGGCTACAATCAAACCAGTCAGTCACAGCCATTAATTTACTATTCAACATTTCCTTGTATTGTATACATTGTCTATTTGTATGTGGAATCGTTTCATCTGTCTAAAGGACTGCAGACCAAATGAGAGTTGTAGCTATAATCAGACATATTTCAGAATCAGAAAGAGTTTATTGCCATTGTCAATGAACAAAATTCACAAACATAGGAACTTGTCTCGGCCTTAAGGTGCAACATAAAACACTGAGTAATAATAAAACATATATTCAATCAAAAAAAAAAAAGGGCATGCATTAAGAAACAATTTAAAATTACTATACAATAAAAATATAAATAGGCATTTCTATGTACACAAGTTTACAGTTAAGTTTAAAGTTGTAGTGCAGAAAGTGACAGTGCAGTGAGTGGTTTAATACTGCAGTTAAAGTGACAGGTGTTTTGAAGTGTTCATGAGTCCAACAGCAGAGGGAAAGAAACTATTCTTGTGGCGGGAGGTTCTGGTCCGGATGGACCGTAGCCTCCTGCCTGAGGGGAGTGGCCTCCTGCCTGAGGGGAGTGGCCTCCTGCCTGAGGGGAGTGGCCTCCTGCCTGAGGGGAGTGGTCAACTAGACCATGTCCAGGGTGAGAAGGGTCAGCTGTGATCCGACCTGCTCGTCCCAGAGCCCTGGAGACGTACAGGTCCTGCAGAGATGGAAGTCTGCAGCCGATCACCTTCTCAGCAGAGGGCGCTGTAGTCTCTGTTTGTCCCTGGCTGTGGCTCCAGCAGAGGGCGCTGTAGTCTCTGTTTGTCCCTGGCTGTGGCTCCAGCAGAGGGCGCTGTAGTCTCTGTCCCTGGCTGTGGCTCCAGCAGAGGGCGCTGTAGTCTCTGTTTGTCCCTGGCTGTGGCTCCAGCAGAGGGCGCTGTAGTCTCTGTCCCTGGCTGTGGCTCCAGCAGAGGGCGCTGTAGTCTCTGTCCCTGGCTGTGGCTCCAGCAGAGGGCGCTGTAGTCTCTGTTTGTCCCTGGCTGTGGCTCCAGCAGAGGGCGCTGTAGTCTCTGTTTGTCCCTGGCTGTGGCTCCAGCAGAGGGCGCTGTAGTCTCTGTTTGTCCCTGGCTGTGGCTCCAGCAGAGGGCGCTGTAGTCTGTTTGTCCCTGGCTGTGGCTCCAGCAGAGGGCGCTGTAGTCTCTGTTTGTCCTGCTGTGGCTCAGCAGAGGGCGCTGTAGTCTGTTTCCCGGCTGTGGCTCCAGCAGAGGGCGCTGTAGTCTCTGTTTTGTCCCTGGCTGTGGCTCCAGCAGAGGGCGCTGTAGTCTCTGTTTGTCCCTGGCTGTGGCTCCAGCAGAGGGCGCTGTAGTCTCTGTCCCTGGCTGTGGCTCCAGCAGAGGGCGCTGTAGTCTCTGTCCCTGGCTGTGGCTCCAGCAGAGGGCGCTGTAGTCTCTGTTTGTCCCTGGCTGTGGCTCCAGCAGAGGGCTGTAGTCTCTGTCCCTGGCTGTGGCTCCAGCAGAGGGGCTGTAGTCTCTGTCCCTGGCTGTGGCTCCAGCAGAGGGCGCTGTAGTCTCTGTCCCTGGCTGTGGCTCCAGCAGAGGGCGCTGTAGTCTCTGTTTGTCCCTGGCTGTGGCTCCAGCAGAGGGCGCTGTAGTCTCTGTCCCTGGCTGTGGCTCCAGCAGAGGGCGCTGTAGTCTCTGTCCCTGGCTGTGGCTCCAGCAGAGGGCGCTGTAGTCTCTGTTTGTCCCTGGCTGTGGCTCAGCAGAGGGCGCTGTAGTCTCTGTCCCTGGCTGTGGCTCCAGCAGAGGGGCTGTAGTCTGTTTGTCCTGGCTGTGGCTCCAGCAGAGGGCGCTGTAGTCTCTGTCCCTGGCTGTGGCTCCAGCAGAGGGCGCTGTAGTCTCTGTCCCTGGCTGTGGCTCCAGCAGAGGGCGCTGTAGTCTCTGTTTGTCCCTGGCTGTGGCTCCAGCAGAGGGCGCTGTAGTCTCTGTTTGTCCCTGGCTGTGGCTCCAGCAGAGGGCGCTGTAGTCTCTGTTTGTCCCTGGCTGTGGCTCCAGCAGAGGGCGCTGTAGTCTGTTTGTCCCTGGCTGTGGCTCCAGCAGAGGGCGCTGTAGTCTGTTTGTCCCTGGCTGTGGCTCCAGCAGAGGGCGCTGTAGTCTGTCCCTGGCTGTGGCTCCAGCAGAGGGCGCTGTAGTCTGTTTCTCCCTGGCTGTGGCTCCAGCAGAGGGCGCTGTAGTCTCTGTCCCTGGCTGTGGCTCCAGCAGAGGCGCTGTAGTCTCTGTCCCTGGCTGTGGCTCCAGCAGAGGGCGCTGTAGTCTCTGTTTGTCCCTGGCTGTGGCTCCAGCAGAGGGCGCTGTAGTCTCTGTTTGTCCCTGGCTGTGGCTCCAGCAGAGGGCGCTGTAGTCTGTTTGTCCCTGGCTGTGGCTCCAGCAGAGGGCGCTGTAGTCTGTTTGTCCCTGGCTGTGGCTCCAGCAGAGGGCGCTGTAGTCTGTTTGTCCCTGCTGTGGCTCCAGCAGAGGGCGCTGTAGTCTCTGTCCCTGGCTGTGGCTCCAGCAGAGGGCGCTGTAGTCTCTGTTTGTCCCTGGCTGTGGCTCCAGCAGAGGGCGCTGTAGTCTCTGTTGTCCCTGGCTGTGGCTCCAGCAGAGGGCGCTGTAGTCTGTTTGTCCCTGGCTGTGGCTCCAGCAGAGGGGCGCTGTAGTCTCTGTCCCTGGCTGTGGCTCCAGCAGAGGGCGCTGTAGTCTCTCTGTCCCTGGCTGTGGCTCCAGCAGAGGGCGCTGTAGTCTCTGTCCCTGGCTGTGGCTCCAGCAGAGGGCGCTGTAGTCTCTGTCCCTGGCTGTGGCTCCAGCAGAGGGCGCTGTAGTCTGTTTGTCCCTGGCTGTGGCTCCAGCAGAGGGCGCTGTAGTCTGTCCCCTGGCTGTGGCTCCAGCAGAGGGCGCTGTAGTCTCTGTCCCTGGCTGTGGCTCAGCAGCAGAGGCCGCTGTAGTCTCTGTCCCTGGCTGTGGCTCCAGCAGAGGCGCTGTAGTCTCTGTTTGTCCCTGGCTGTGGCTCCAGCAGAGGGCGCTGTAGTCTCTGTCCCTGGCTGTGGCTCCAGCAGAGGGCGCTGTAGTCTCTGTCCCTGGCTGTGGCTCCAGCAGAGGGCGCTGTAGTCTCTGTTTGTCCCTGGCTGTGGCTCCAGCAGAGGGCGCTGTAGTCTCTGTGTCCCTGGCTGTGGCTCCAGCAGAGGGCGCTGTAGTCTCTGTCCCTGGCTGTGGCTCCAGCAGAGGGCGCTGTAGTCTCTGTCCCTGGCTGTGGCTCCAGCAGAGGGCGCTGTAGTCTCTGTCCCTGGCTGTGGCTCCAGCAGAGGGCGCTGTAGTCTGTTTGTCCCTGGCTGTGGCTCCAGCAGAGGGCGCTGTAGTCTGTTTGTCCCTGGCTGTGGCTCCAGCAGAGGGCGCTGTAGTCTCTGTCCCTGGCTGTGGCTCCAGCAGAGGGCGCTGTAGTCTCTGTCCCTGGCTGTGGCTCCAGCAGAGGGCCTGTAGTCTCTGTCCCTGGCTGTGGCTCCAGCAGAGGGCGCTGTAGTCTCTGTCCCTGGCTGTGGCTCTAGCAGAGGGCGCTGTAGTCTCTGTTTGTCCCTGGCTGTGGCTCCAGCAGAGGGCGCTGTAGTACCACACGGTGATGGAGGAGGTGAGGATGGACTCAATGATGGCCGTGTAGAACTGCACCATCATCTGCACTGAAGCTTGGCTTTCCAATTTATTATTTATTATTCCAATATTTATTCAATAAACAGAAGTTTATTATTCCTATTAAATAAATTATAAACTATGTGTATTGCATTTATTAAAGATCGACATGATACAAAAAAGACAATAACACACGAGAAAACTGAATACAATTAAATATTGCATAACTCCATTATGTAACAGAGGTTTTCTATTCTGGTTTGATATAAATCGCACAGCAAACAATCAGTGCATTTACGCCAAATTATATGGTGAACATGAATAAATTAAACGTTAATAACAAACATCCAAACCAAAAACATCCAAACCAAAAACAAAGTAATCTGGGCGACGATATTAGAACCTCTAAATTAAAATCGGACTTTTCGTCTTAACATTTGTTAGAATTCTTTTAAATAGCAGCTTTACAACATGAAACCTTTATATTTATAGCTATAACAGTTCATCATTCACATGTCGTCACCATTTCAAGACCTCAGACTCCAAAAGTCCGCTCTAACTGTCCTCAGTCTTTCTCTCGTTCTGCTGTCGCCGTGCTCGTTCCCGACGCCAAAGCGACATGGTGATGTCGTCATAAAAGGGGAGTGTGCTAGACTCCCTATTCAGGAAGTAACGCGGAAGTAGGGAACTTTTTTGGAGACATGCGCCAATGAGCACACGCCATAGGCTTGAATTGGGCGCCATTTTGTCTTCCGGGGGCTTGGTTCTTTCACACGAACTGTTCATACAACACAACGAAGACCAGAACCACCACAAACCAGGACTGAACCAGGTCTAACCCAGACCAGGACTGAACCAAGTCTAACCCAGACCAGGACTGAACCAAGTCTAACCCAGACCAGGACTGAACCAGGTCTAACCCAGACCAGGACTGAACCAGGTCTAACCCAGACCAGGACTGAACCAGGTCTAACCCAGACCAGGACTGAACCAGGTCTAACCCAGACCAGGACTCATACGGGACTGAACCTGGCGCCACCTTGTGCGTGGAGGGGCAAAGGTCAGAAAATAATGTAAACACGGCAATAAAAAAGTCTAAATACGACAGTGGTTTCATGAGAAGGGAAACGGTGAAGCAAGAATACGTGTCTGGCCTAACGACACAACAGAACTTTGATTTGGACTGTGCTTTTGAGGAGACCCAAATGAGAAGTCAGAACTTCAGGGGCCCGAGCAGAAGCCTTGCACACGCTCGTCTTCGGAGTCTCCGGTTTAATCGATCAGCTGCTGCTGTGATTGGCTGAAACCGATCTGAAGCTCCATTCACAAACTGCTTCATGACTAAATATTCTATCTTTTTGTAGAAGGAAACCATGGCAGAAGAAGCCGTGTTGTTGGAGGTAATCTGCACCTCGTACACCTCGCTTCTACAAATCAATACTAATTATGTTTGTAAATGTATTTGAACCAGAAACTGAAGATCAAATCGGAGGATGGCGCCTGGTCTGAGGTATGTCTGAAGAACTTCAATGTTTTAGACTTTAGAATCTCTTAGAACGTTGGGGACAGTTGAGTTTTGTGGTTTAAAACAGAAAATATCTCCAGCAGGCGGCGCTCTTTAGCTTGAGCCGACAAACAGCATGAACGGAATGACAGTGAAAGAGTGAACAAACGTCAACCACGCGTGACCGACGGGGCGCTCATTTGGCGCTCGCTGGACCACTGAGACCGAGTCATTCCCGTGTCATGTGACTTCACTGACCTTTCTGAAAGAAACTGAAGTTAAATTGAAACTTGGCCTGAATAATCCCCATTATTGAGGAACCCGATCATCGCGACACGCCCACAACACACCGCCGCCATCTTTGGTCTGGGCGCACAAACCGCACTGCTGCCCTGTGATTGGTCCAGCCCACTGGCAGTTCAGGCCCAATCACATCACACACAGTTTCAGTTTCTATGACTTCAGATGTCATGTCCTGAGTATTATTGTAATAGTTTAAGCATCATGTCATTTCCACTCGTTTGTTTTGTTTTGCAGGAAAATCATTCCCATAAATTCATTTTGAAGTTCCTCACTTCTGAAGATAAGTTCACAATCCACTGTGATCGTCCACAAACGGTGCTGGACGCCATCAAATCCAAGATGGATTCTGAAACTGCAGTGTGACGACCAGAGCCTCACTCTCCAGATCACAGAAGCACGTATGCACACCGCCATCGCCACACACTTCCCCTGCACCGGCCTGAGCCCCGATGAGCTGATCACTGTAAGAACCACCAAAGAACAGGTCGAAGCGAGGGGACGTCCAGTGTTCCACAAAGAACCCTGTTACGTTGTGTCATCAGGACAACAGGAGGGAAAAATGCAAGAATCAAAGACCTTTTCAAGAGCTCTTCCATTAAGAAGTTTTGATCAGCTGTGCGTCTATGGAACCAGAGACAGACCATCAGAGACGCCGTCGCTCGAGACGGGACGCTTTCAAGAGCTGGGCCTTTTTAACTTGAAGACGTTTCAAAAGACAAAACTTATGTTTCAGTGATGATAAAATATTCGCACATGAAAATAAAACATTCAGGATCTGTTATGACAGAACGACAAAAAGGAACAGAGACCACAAAACCAGAACCACAGACCCCAGTCCAGAGGGCAGGTGAGACGAGCCAGGTCCAGGTCCAGTTCAACCCAAGGAAGCCACGCAGTCCAGCCCACCTCGGCTGTGTCCTGCCCAAGGTGGTCCTGCCCAAGGTGGTGCTACTCAGGGAGGTTTTGAAAAGAAAAGAAGGAAGAGGCGAAGATCTCACAGAGATTCTTGAACTTTCTGAAACAGCAGTTTCCTGATCTAAAGAAAAAAATGTTGGAGCGATTTCCAGAAAACACTTTTCAGGAGAAGCTGAAGAAAGTGGACTTTGGGAAAACACAGCAGTCGTTTAGTGACGTTTCACGACTCGAAAAGCTGCTGGCTTTTGGCACGTCCATCTGCAAACTTGTGGTTGGTGAGCTTCAATGGAACTGCTTTTGTGCTGTTTCATCACTACATTCTCACAAACGCACATCTGTTTAAAGGAGTGGTCTGTGACAACATCCTGGACCCCCGTGTAAAAGTCACTGCGTTGTTTAACTATAAAAACCCGAATCAGGAGAACACTCTTTGCTTCGATGTTCTCAGCCTCATCGACTTTGACAAGGAACAGGATTACGCCGTTCTGAAGCTCGCGGTCACTGACCAGGCCAACGTTCCTCCGGGGCTCATGAAGCTCTTCAGCCCGATGCCCGAGAGCGGAGAGGCCTGCATCATGGGCCATCCGGCCGGCGACGTGCTGAAAATAGACCCACGTGTGTGATCAGAAGACGAGGCGGCGTGAGGCGGTGGAGGGGCACCTCCAGCAGTTTAAGGACGACTGGTTCACCCTCGTGTCAGTCTGTCATTCCATCGAAAATCAAGGCATCAGCAGAATCCTGTGTGAGTCCGACCCCCAGTCCCACGCCGTGACCTACCACACCTTCATGTACCACGGCTCCTCCGGCTCACCCGTGTTCGACGCCCAGTGCAGGGTCTTTGGGCTGCACTCTGGAGGCTTCATCTACGAGCTCCATCCAAACACAAACAGTGTCATAGAGTTTTCACACTCGGTGCTCCTGATTTTTGAGAAGTTTGTGACCAATCTGAAAAATGGGAATCAGGAGGAACTTCTGAGACAAGTGAAGGAGAACCTAGAACTAAATCCCCACCTGATAGAAATCCTGATAATGTTCTGGTCCCAGAAGAGCCCATGGACACATGGAACCAACATCAAACCTCCAACTACAATATTTCAGTTTGACTCAACCATAACTAAAAGTCAAGATTTTTCCAGTCAAAATGCAGATTTTCAGCAAATGGAAACTAGACCTTTGTAGGAAAATGTTATTTTTTTTAAGCTTTAGAGAATTATGTTCACGTTAGAGACAATTCGACAGACATTAGAGTTTATCAATACTTCACTGTAAAAATAATCGTTTAGCGCATGAGACAGGTTTTCACACTAAAATAATCCCGACAATTCACAAACCAAGACGTTTCAAACATTCCTTCAGCTTCGCTCGCAGAACCAGCTCCACGTCACGCCGCCGATCCACAGAACCGCCTCCTTTTAGACCAGTGAAAGCTGCTGGTCCAAACCAACTGACCAGAGTGACTTCAGAGCGAGTCGTCTTTGAACCTACAGCCGGCACAGCAGACCTTACAGACCCCATGACCCCATGACCCCTCCAACATTAAGGGATAACAACGGATCATCTGGAAGTGTGTGGTGTTGGAGGAGACTGGAGCCCCGCAGACGTTTGGACCGACTCTCCATCAGGGCCTGGAACATCTGGAACAGAAACGCCCTCATCAGATCTAAAGCCTCCACAATAATCCACCCCAAACATCTCAGAACTCATGGACAGGTCGGCCCACCTCACCTGAGCATCCCACTCCTCCAACTGGCCCACTGACCTGCCACGACACGTCCTTTCTGGAAAATTTTTAATTAATGATGTGAAATGTCAACTGTACGACGTCTGTGGAAACAAATGTCAAATAAAAACATGAAAGTGGTTCGTCCAATCAGCTCTGTGCTCTTTAGAGTGTGTGTGCGGCCCAGTCCCGGGCGCAGGCCTCACGCTGCGCTGCTTCTGAACCATCTCCAGGAGAACATTTACATTTCAGTTTATGATGTCACATTTTCACATCCAAAAGACATTCACAAACAATTAGAAGTGCTTTTGGAGTGAACTAGATTTGACTCTAATCACACTTGATTTAGCCAGGAGAGTCACTGCACAGGCAGTAAACACTTCTGGAAACTCCAGGCTGCTCTCATCAAGTTCAGTAATAATTAGTGGCTCCAACTGCATCCCCACGGTCACAGGGCAGAGCCCACCTCAGCCCACCTCAGCCCACATACGTGAACCAGCCAAGTTCTTCCTCAAAATCACTGAGACCCCTGAATCGCACGGCGCGCAGCGTCAAACAGTTCACAATCCAAGGACACTTGTATCAGTGCATTGAACCCATTCCTGCACTGGGACCGTGCCCGTCGACACTCAGACACATCGCTTTAAAAATGAATCCAACGCACCAGTGTCGCAACCTTACCGGTGAAACGAAGGTCGGAGTCAAGGGACATTTCACCTGCTCATAGTTACACCA
>BJKM01001141.1:0-91374 GCA_015082035.1 Chaenogobius annularis
AAACTGGACGGGCAGTAGTCCTTTATAGCTACCACTTCTCGGGCCGCGCCAAAGGAAGCCGTGGAGTCCAACCGCAAGGCACTGGGAGAAGGCACTGTAAACAGAAGGAGAGATACATGAAAGAATGTCACCCCTTTTGACTGCCAGAGGCTGTGCTTGAGGACTGAATGAATCCCTTTGCACATGTGCTGTTTCAAGTATTAATACCAACAACGCAACACCTGTGACACTCGGAGACTTTATAGCCGAGCAGCCTCCGATACTAATTTCCTGATAAGTATATTCTGATGCTTTCTTTAACAAAGCTCTTATACACTTTGTATTGCTTGTCTCTGTAGGCTCTGTGGACCGCAAAGGCCGTGCAGACATTGGACAGGTAAAGCCCACTGAGCCACTCCGTCGCCCAGCAAACATTACTCATGGTGCCTGATGTTGCTGTTGGTTTGTGCCTGATGCTCTCGGTGGATGGTGCATGAATTCAACATGTTTCTAAACTTATATCTGTTTTTCCATCTTCCTGGTATTTGTTCTTTCCTTCAACACAACATCATCCGATTAAGACCTGGATTACAACTCAGGCTCTGACTACCTGGAAGATTACATTGGTGAATGCTACAATAGACTCCGGCCGGCCAGTCACGCAAAACAAAAAAAACAAGCACTTAAGACTCACCCATCTCAACTGATACTTCCTCATCGTCCCCTCCCATCGACTCCTCTCAAAAAACCAATTGCTTTTCCAACAAACTGGTAGAAAATTAACGACGCGCTTATCCAACGTAGATGCGAGACTTTCACTCATCGAAGTACTCCACAAAGAATTCCAAAACCTTCGCCATAGGAATACAGTCAACAACAAGTCGATTCACTGGCACAAGAAAACAAATCAATAAAAAGCTCCATGGACACACTCACCGCCAAACCCTCCACTGTAACCACTCAACTCACCGCCGTCACCCGCAGAAAACAAGCAATGCAAGAAACCATCCTGGGTCTACAGTCACGCAGTATGAGACACAATTTATCTTCATTGGCATTCCCGAATCATCCACCGACAACCCCGAAAAAATCTGTTAAGGACTTCATGGTTAACCAGCTCAAACTTATACCAGAGACTGTCGAGCACATCACCTTCCACCGCGTACACCGTTTAGGACAGAAACTTTCCAACCCGACCCGACCCATCATCGTCAAATTCAAACATTTCAAACAAAAGGAACAGGTTCAGCGACAAGGCAGGCAGCTAAAAGGGACTCATGACGGACTCAATGACCAGTTTCCACACGAGATCGTCCGCAGACGTAAGATACTCTTTCCCATCCGCAAAACAATGATTAACCAAGGTAAAAAAGCAGTTATTACAGTAGATAAACGATACATTGATGGAGAGTTATTCTGGCTTTATTAACTACAAATGATGATATACATTCCACATTTGCTCCACTCACTTTAAACATAGCAGTCTCCATCTCCTGTCTGTAGCTTCTCTAACCCGCGCTCTCTCACATAAGTCACACTACTGCACCACGCTACATGCTCTGAATGAGGCTTTTTGCTCACTGTTTACACGCTTTGTTTCATGAAACATCTGTTTGTCTTACTTTGCTTGTCATTTGGAATGTAGATCTACACACACACACACACACACACTCGACACAATATACACCTGCAAACACTCGCACACATATACACCTGCAAACACTCGCACACATATACACGTGCACAAACTCGCACACATATACACCTGCACACACACACACACACACACACTGGCACACATATACACCTGCACACACACAAACTCGCACACATATACACCCGCACACACACACACACACACACACACACACACTCGCACACATATAAACCTGCACACAAACACTCGCACACATATACACCTGCAGACACTCGCACAAATATACATCTGCACACATCGCACACATATACACCTGCACACGCACGCACACACATCACTCGCACACATATAACTTGCAAACACTCGCACACATATACACGTCAAAGAACTCTCACACATATACACCTGCCACACCGCACACATATACAACACACACTCCACACATAACACCTGCACACACACACACACACACACACACACACACACTCGCACACACATATACACCACACACACACAACACACATACACAACACACATGCACACACACACACACACAACAACACACACAACACACACACACACAACACTGCACACATATACACACACACACACACACACACACACACTCACACACATATACACTCGCACACAGACCTCGCAACATATACACCTGCACACACTCGCACAAATATACATTGCACACACACCGCACACATATACACCTGCACACGCACACACACTCGCACACATATACACTCGCACACACTCGCACACATAAACACCTGCACACACTCGCACACATACACCTGCACACACTCGCACAACAAACCTGCACACGCACATCACACATCGACACATATACACCTGCACACACTCGCACACATTATACACTGCACACACTCGCACACATTACAACTCACAACACACCAACACATATACACCTGCAACACACACTCGCAACACCACGCACACACACACACACACACACACACGCACACAACACACGCACACAACACCTGCACACACTCGCACACACTCGCACACACACACACACACTCGACACTCGCACACACACACACTCGCACACACACTGCACACACACACACACACACTCGCACACATAATACACCTGCACACGCACACACACACTCGCACACACTCGCACACACAACATCTATACGCACACACACATCACACACACACTCACACACATATACACTGAACACACTCGCACACATCCTGCACACACACACATCACCATACACTACACCACACACCACAACACACACACCACCACACTCGCACACATATACATGCACACACTCGCACACACACACGCACACACACATATACACCTGCACAATAACACACCACCAACACACATACACTGCACAACTCGCACACATATACACCTAACACCACCGCACACACACACACACTCGCACACATACACTCACAACACTATAAACAACCACACACACACTGCACACATATCACACACACACACACACACTCGCACACATATACACTGCACACACTCGCACACATATACATCTATGCACACCTCGACACACTCGCATACTCATTGCACCACATCGCACACATATACACCTGCACAACTCGACCTAAAACACACACACGCACACACACAGCACACACACACGCACACTATACACCACACACACACTCGCACACATACCACCTGCACACACACACACAGCACACTCGCACACATATCTGCACACACTGCACGCACACACACATATACACCTGCACACGCACACATATCGCCACACATATCACACCGCACACACACACCACACTATACGACACACTCGCACACATATACACCTCGCACCTCTACAACCACTCGCACACATATACACTCGCACACACACACACACTCGCACACATATACACCTGCACACACACACACACACACACCTCGCACACATATACACCATGCACACTCGCACACAATCGCTCGCACACATATACACCTGCACACACCGCACACACAATACACTACACACTGCACACACACACACACACACACTCGCACATATACACCTGCACACACTCGCACACATATACACTGCACACACTCGCACACATATACACTGCACACACACTCGCACACATATACACCTGCACAAACTCGCACACATATAAACTTGCACACACTCGCACACATATACACCTGCACACGACTTCGCAACGACCATATACACGGCTGCACACGCACACACAGCACTCGCACAACCATAACACCTGCACAATCGCACACATATAAACTGACACACACTCGCCACGACATATACACGCTGCACACACACAACATAACCAAGCACACACACACTCGCACACATATACACCTGCAACACACTCGCCCATATACACTTGCACCTGCGCAACCAGCACACTCGCACACATATAACTTGCACACGCACACAACGCACACATATACACCTGCACAACACTCCACACATATACACCTGCACACGACAGCACACACACACCTGCACACACCACACCACAGCACACTACACACTCGCACACATTATACACTGCCACACTCGCACACAATATACATCTGCAACACACTCGACACACATATACACCTGCACAAACTCGCACACATATAAACTTGCCCACACACATCGCACACATTATACACCTGCACACACTCGCACACATATACACCTGCACACACCTCGCACACATAAACACCAGCACACACTTGCACTACAGTAACACCTGCACACACACACACAACCACACTCGCACACAATACCCTTGCAACACCACTCGCCACATATACACCTGCACACACTCGACACACATATACATCTGCACAACACTCGCACAACTATATTACATGGCTCACACACCTCGCACCACAATCACCGAGCACAAACTCGCACACAATAAACTTGCACACCACTCGCCAACACATTATCTTACACCTGCACAACGACTCGCACACATATACACATATACACGCATGCACACACTGCACACACTCGCACACATTATAACACCTGCCACACGCAACACACACTCGCCACACATATTACACCTGCACACACTCGCCACACATATACAACTGCCACACGCACACACACACTCACACACGTAACACCTGCCACACACACACACCACTCGCACCACAGATACACCTGCACACACTCGCACACATATACATCTGCACACACTCGCAAACATATACTCTGCACACACTCGCAACCATATACACCTGCACAAAACTCGCACACATATAAACTATACACCCTGCACCATGCACTCGCACACACTTACACCTGCACACATCTCTGCACCAATTACACCTGCACACGCACACACACACTCGCGCACAATACACTGCACACACTCGCACACATAAACACCGCCACACACTCGCACAATATACACCTGCACCACACACACCACACACACACTCGCACACCTCGCAAGCTATACACCAGCACACATATTCGCAGCACATATACACCTGCACACACACACACACCACACCGCACACTATACACCTCAACACTCGCACACATATACATCTGCACACACTCCCAAACATATACATCTGCACACACTCGCACACAGTATACACCTGCAAACTGCGCACACATATAAACTTTGCACACCACTCGCACACAATATACACCGCACACGCACACAACAATCACCTTACACGCTGCACACACTCGCACACATAAACCCAGCACACACTGCACCACATATACACCTGCACACACACACACACACACACCACACTGCACACATTACACCTGCACACACTCGCACACATATACACCAGCACACACTCGCACACATATACACCTGCACACACTCGCACACATATACAACTGCACACACTCTGATATTTCCCTCTTGATATCGTGACTCTAAAATATATATTGTGACTCCCTACTCACAATCAACCCAAAACAAATTAAAAACAAAAAATGTTAACCACTGTTTTTCCTCCTACTATAACTCAAAACAACAAACAAACATTTATACAGTTTTATTTGTATATACTTTTTTTCAAATTTTAAACACTAAACGCGCGACACAGAGAGAAAATAAAACAAAGACGATTAAAAATAACAAAATTATGACCCTACAAATGAGTCCCATTTAAACCAGAGTCTCTCAAAAAAGTCATCTTTCAAATTAAGTTAGTTATTTTTTCAATTTTTCAAACGTCTGTTATAATTTGTGTCCAGTCATTTGATTGACGGATTGTGGACCACCTTCATAACCCGACCCGTGAAACAATAAGCACATCACGCACCGTGGTCTGACGTACCTCGCACTCACGCAGACCTTTCAATCCAACGACGAAGCCCTGAAAACACGCTGTCCTCCGGTGCCACGACACACGGTCCTTACACATGTTACTTTTATACCAAATCATCAGTGAAGCTGTTATTTCCGTGTCTGCAGCAGACACGTGTGTGCTCTGACAGAGCAGTGTTTCAGAGGAACCAGGGGCTCTGGCCCACCAAAGACCAGCGGGGGAGCTGCAGCAGAGCAGTGCAGAGTGCAGTGGATGTGCTTAGTCCATCTTAGTCCTGCTTTAGTCCTGCTTTAGTCCTGCTTAATCCTGCTTTAGTCTGTTTCAGTCCTGTTTAGTCTTGCTTTCAGTCTGTTTTAGACTGTTTAAGACCTGTTTTAGTCCTGTTTAGTCCTGTTTTAGACCTGCTTTAGTCCTGTTTAGACCTGCTTTAGACCTGCTTTAGACCTGCTTTAGACCTGCTTTAGTCCTGTTTCAGACCTGCTTTAGTCCTGCTTTAGACCTGCTTTGACCTTCAGTCCTGTTTTAGTCCTGCTTTAGACCTGCTTTAGTCCTGTTTTCAGACCTGCTTTCTGTTTCCTGCTGTTGCTTTAGACCTGCTTTAGACCTTTTAGTGCTTTAGTCCTGCTTTCAGACCTGCTTTTAGACCTGCTTTAGAGACTGTTTTAGTCCTGTTAGTCCTGCTTAGACCTGCTTTAGTCCTGTTTTAGTCCTCTTTTAGTCCTGTTTTGACCTGCTTTTGTCTTGCTTTAGACAGCTGCTTTCCTGTCTTGTTTAGACCTGTTCTAGTCCTGTTCTTGTCCAAATTAAGACCTGTTTTTAGTCCAGCTTTAGTCCCTTTTTTTAGACCTGTTTTAGTCCAGCTTTAGTCCTGCTTCAGTCCTGCTTTAGACCTGTTTTAATCCTGCTTTATTCTGCTCTATAGTTTATCCATGTTTTTCTGGTAGATGGTTTGTTTAGTCTTGGTTTAAACCTGGTCTTGTCCCAGGCCTGCTTCGCTCTAGTCCGAGTCAGGTTTTTGGTAAACACTGGGGTTTAGTGCTTTTGTCCAGTTTTTAGTCGTGTCATATTGTTCTGATGTTTGTACTTCTCAAAGTAAAGTCCTGTGTTGAGTTCTGTTGAATTGTGCCACTGTAAGTTGTTTGGGATCTTATAGAGATAAAACATGACATTGTGGTGGGATTTTGTGGTCCGGCCCCTGGACCTGAGCCCTTTGAAAAATCTGGCCCCCTGGAAAATATAATTGGAGACCCCTGAGCTAGAGTCATGTGGCTTTGCCACATTGTGCCTGGTCACAGATGAACCCGTTATACATTTTTCCAGTTGTGTACGACAAATAGATTTTTTTTTTAATCAAATTTGGAGAGGGCGCTAGAGAGCTATTTTATTAGATAGCCATTTCATTTGCATATCATTGCGTTCAGCTTGGAAATCTTCACAAAGGTTCTACATTGTCCAATCAGGACGTAGATTTTTGCTCGTGGGTTTGTGTCTTGTGGAGGAGGAGATGCCAAAAGTACGACAAGGTGCACTTTTGTCGGCACTGTTGTATCCAATATGGCCCACCTCCTGTATGATTTAGGGCAGGGTCATGTATTGTTTTTTACATATCATCACATGACCTATTTTTTGGAGTGAGCGTCATATTGCGATTTTTGGCCGTCTGGCTCCCATTGACCCCATGTTAATGGGTTTATGAAGTGGCGCTGCAGAGTTGTCTTAATATTTGTTCAAGGGGTCTTCAATCAAAATAGAGCTCACTGAGTTCTAAATATTTACCTAAATATGTGGGTTATACCAAGTGTTTTGGGTGTTTTTTTGAGCAATTATCAGCAGCAGGTTTGTTTGAACAAGAATCATAAGACTCGCCAACGCAGGACCACCCTCCGCCACGCACACACATGGTAGGCGTGAATCCATAGCCTCTGAACACCATCTATTCCACACGCACCTCTTCCACAGACCCCTACCTCCGGGGCATCTACACACACACACACACACACACCGAGCCCCACTCCTTTGACCATCTTCTTGCACCTGCGTCCGTCCCCTGTTCGATCTCCTTTCGACTCTTCATTCATCCCTCCCTCATTCATCGCTCATCCCACTCAACCCCCTCCCCATTCATCCACCTGACCCCTTACCCTACTCGAGCCTTTTCTGCGTCCTCACCAGGGTCGCAGCCAGGCACCGGGATGCTCCCTTAATCATCTCACATCCCTCTTTCGACCCTCTACTCTCTTCCTCGATCCTTTCTCTCTTCCAGGCCTTCACAGCCAGTGTTCCACCTCTGTTCATCTTCCAGGAACAGTGGCATTTCCAGAGGCGCAGACGTAGGTCTCATCTTTAACAGGGCGCATCACCGTAACTCGACAATCTCAATAATTCTTCCTCCAGCTGCCGATTCAATAGCTCCAGCGATCAGGTTTCCTGTTTCCTTTTGAGAGGAGACATCTCTCAGCGTGCACCTCAATCCATCGTGCATCAATTGATGCACACTCCAGCCCCTTCCAGCTGCCATACGCACTAGACAGTCCTCAAGCACTTAGTCTTTAGATTCCATCCAGCTGCTCTTCAAAGAGTCCTCGACTACCCAGCGCCTCTTCTCTCGTGCCACTCAGTTGACATCTTCAGCCAGGCTTTACGTTGAGATCGAGACCATCTTTGCTCATTTTAAATCATCTTTGGGGGTTTTGAATCGGCTGATTCCCTGAGACGTCGCCCCCATCCATAGTCTCTCTACCCAGTCAGCCCCATGTTGTGAGCATCTGTCCATAATTCCTGGAAGCTGAAAACGTCCCAGTTCCCCCATTGAGCATGTTTGGGACTTTTGGGACATATACAACGGCCTGTTCCAGTTCCTGTCAATATCCAGCCACTTAACACAGCCATTGTAGAAGAGTGGGAAGGAGAAGTGTTGCACTGCGTGAGCCCAATGGTCGTCACACCAGACAGACTGGGCATCCACCCCAAGAAAGTAAAAGTGAACATTTGAGATTGGCCTTTTATTGTGGCCAGCCTAGGGCACACTATGTCAATATTTATTCCATTTCATCAGCATCTTGATATGCCCACCTGTGAGGTGGGATATATTATCTCAGCAAAGGAGAAGTGCTCACTAACACAGATTTGTGAACAATATTTGAGAGAAATGGGTCTTTTGCGTTTTATCTTTGAGTTCAGCTCATGGAAGAGATGGGAGTGTGTGCTCTTGTGTGTGACAAGAGCATGGGAGGGCATCTGACACACAGGATACAGGAGGATGGGAGGGCATCTGACACACAGGATACAGGAGGATGGGAGGGCATCTGACACACAGGATACAGGACCATGGGAGGGCATCTGACATTGAAACAGACAGCATACAGGGAGGATGGGAGGGCCATCTGACACACCAGGAAACAGGACCATGGGAGGGGCATCTGACACATCAGTGCATTTCCCATTTTCTCGAAACATTTTAGAAGTTTAATAACCCTTTATAGAATTTTCTTCTCCGCAAATTTTCAACCAATTTATCAAGGGATTTTTCAAAATTTCTTTCATATCTCAATTTTACTCAAATGTTTCCAAATGTTTTACCCGGGATTCACAAGTAGATACAGGAGGATTGGGAGGGCATCTGACACACAGGATAAAGGACCATGAGGAGGCATCTGACACACAGGATACAGGAGGAATGGGAGGGCATCTGACACACCGGATACAGGACCATGGGAGGGCATCTGACACACAGGAGACAGGACCATGGGAGGGCATCTGACACACAGGATACAGGACGCATGGGAGGGCATCTGACACACAGGATACAGGAGGTGGGAGGGCATCTGACAACAGGATACAGGAATGGGAGGGCATCTGACAACAGATAACAGGAGATGGGAGGGATCTGACACACAGGATACAGGACCATGGAGGGCATCTGAACAGGATACAGGATGGGGATCCACACAGGATACAGGACCATGGGAGGGCATCTGACAACAGATACAGGAGGATGGGAGGGCATCTGACACACAGGATACTAGGACCACTGGAGGGCATCTGACACAGGATACAGGAGGATGGGAAGGGCAATCTGACACACAGGATACAGGACCATGGGAGGCGCATCTGACCACAAGGATACAGGAGGATGGGAGGGCATCTGACACACAGGAATACAGGACCATGGGAGGGCATCTGACACACAGGATACAGGAGGATGGAGAGGGCATCTGACACACAGGAACAGGACCATGAGGGCAATCATGGACACACAGGATACAGGACCATGGAGGGGCATCTGACACACAGGATACAGGAGGATGGGAGGGCATCTGACAGATCAGGATACAGGCACCATGGGAGGGGCCACATCTTGACAGCACAGGATACAAGGACATGGGAGGGCATCTGACACACAGGATACAGGAGGATGGGAGGGCATCTGACACACAGGATACAGGACCATGGGAGGGCATCTGACACACAGGATTACAGAGACATGGGAGGGCATCTGACACACGGTAACAGGAACCATGGGAGGGCATCTGACACACAGGATACAGGACCATGGGAGGGCATCTGACACACAGGATACAGCCCAGTGGGAGGGCATCTAACACACAGGATACAGGACCAAATGGGAGGGCATTGACACAGGATACAGGAGGATGGAGGCAATCTGACAACAGGATACAGGACATGGGAGGGCATCTGACAAACCAGGATACGGACCATGGAGGGCATCTGCACACACAGGAATTCAGGAGGGGGCATCTGACACACAGGATACAGGAGGATGGGAGGGCATCTGACACACAGGATACAGGAGGATGGGAGGGCATCTGACACACAGGATACAGGACCATGGGAGGGCATCTGACACACAGGAGGTCTGACCTTTGACCTGGGTGAGCGAGGCCTCGGACACGGTCTCACTCAGGTCGATGAGCGTGCCCTCAGAGCGGCAGCGTGGCAGGGATGGGTTACAGTTGGTGGAGGTGCGAATGCGATGAGCCGCCATCTTGGACAGTAAGTCTGGGCAGAGCAGGTCTGTCAGCAGGCTGCCATGGTCACTGCAACACACGCACGCACGCACACGCACACACACACACACACACACACACTTGTCACACACACACACACACACATCTTGTTTGTATCCAGGTGTGATGTTTACAGGAAGTCATCACAACTACACCTAATGTTGAATTAAAGTAAGATTTCTCTAGTGAACTACCGTATTTTCCAGACTATAAGTCGCCCCGCAGTATAAGTCGCACCAGCCAAAAAATGTATAATAGAGAAGAAAAATACATATAAGTCGCACTGGAGTATAAGTCGCATTTTTTGAGGAAGTGTATTTGATCAAATCCAAGACCAAGAACAGACATTTCATCTTGAAATGCAATTTAAAATAATAACCGATTAGAGAACAACACGGTGAATACATGACGCATAGACAACGAATTGTCAAGTGTCTGGGATGTTAACATAACATATTAACAGTTATTCAAATAATTAGGTGCACAAGCCAAGAGCGCCCTCTTGCAGTGTGAAAATAATCAACATGTGAAATGCGGTTGCCAGTGTGAAAATAGCAAACAAAAGCAAACAAAATATATAATAATGTGTTGATAATATCACAAAGAAGTCGCTCCGGCCAAACTATGAGAAAAGGTGCGACTTATAGTCCGGAAAATACGGTAGTTCAAATAAGTCCTGCTATTGACTCATCCCAGGCTGTGTATTTGTAAAATGTTGAAAAATAGTGCAAACGTTAAGTAGTGAATAACAAAAAAAAATTACCGGTACTTGGTATCAAAATTAGACTTTTGTAAGCTGTAATTTTGAAAGAAGACACTAAAGGAAGTAGTTTACTTTGTAAAAACCCCAGTGAAAATGTTTTATCAACCGTACCGGAGGGCCTTTTTTACGTAGAAAATGGTTTTCCTCTACCCTCTGATCTCTTCTTGGATCAGTCTGTGAGCTCTTTGCATGTTTTTGGCATGAGTCCTTTTTTTTGGTATTTTGTTAGTTCTGTGGTATTTAGTTAGTTCCCCTGTTTGTGTGTTGTGTCCGACCAGAGTGCTGTGTAAATAAAGCAGATTATGCAAGAATTATTTCAGCACAGTTAATACAACGGCATCTGAAAAATTACGATTAGCATTTTAATGTTAATGGCATGGCATGAATGAATGAATATACTTACAAGAAACCCATTTAAATGACTCATCAAAACATCAAAAATTAACTTAATTTGGTTATAACAGACTTAAACTATTCCTCAAACAGGGCAAACATATGAGAGCTGTGGCCATATTGGTCTCAAACAGAATATACTTTGATCAGAGTTTTGAACACAAAGAAGGCAGATTTGTACTGGTCAAAGGAACTATTAATGGAAGTGTGTTTACTTTGATAAATGTATATGCTCCACCAGGAAGTGACCTCACTTTCTATACTGAAGTTGTGGATCTGATTGCAAACCACTCTGAGGGAACCCTCGTCTGTGGCGGAGACTGGAACTTACATGTTCAGCCAACATTGGATGTCTCAAGCTCACAAACTACTGGTAAATCTATAAATAATACATTTAATAAATGAATACATACTGTAGGGTTGATTTATATCTGGACAGAGATGAATCCTAATGTTCACCAATATACACATTTTCCCAACCCACATAATATCTGTACTAGAATAGACTACTTGTGTTTTCAACACACAGGCCAAAAATTACAGAGGCAGACATAGGTACAGTAGGTGCTCAATGAAGATCTGGAGCAGAAACAAAAAACACACTTTGGAGATTTAATGCTCGTCTACTCAATGACCCACAATTTGTAAAAATGATGACAATGACATTGAGACAAATGTAGAGGAAAATGGCAATGGTGAAGTTTCTCCACCCATTCTTTGGGATGCAGCTAAGGCAGTTTTGAGGGGCAGCTTCATTGCTGTTGCCTCGGCCAAATAGAAAGAAAGGCAGACAAAATTAAATGATTTACAGAATAAACTAAAGCTGTTGAAAGCTAAACATGCCAAAAACAAAGAGTGAGATTAATGACCTGGCATCACAGAAAACCCAAAAATTGCTCTTCACCAAACGAAGATATTATGAAAGCGGTTCAAAATTCTCAAAATTATTAGCTTGGAAGCTTAGAAACAACAGGCTGAAAGAAATATTTTTAAATAATGTCAGTTTAACCAAACAAGAACAAATACAATCAGCATTTCAGAATACGAATATTGCCATTGTCAGTGAACAAAATTCACAGGATAAGAACTTGCTTTGGTGATTCGGTTCAGCATACAACAATGGACAATAATGAGAAAAAATATATCAAATAAGGCATGCATTAAAAAAATAAATGTCAATTTACTAATAAGACAATAGTATGTACACAAAATTTACAGTTACATTTATAGTTAAATGTATAGTTGTAGTGCAGAAAGTGACGAAGATGAAGAGTTGCAGTTAAAGTGGCAGGTGTTTAAGAAGTGTTCATGAGTCCAACGGCAGAGGGAAAGAAACTATTCTTGTGGCGGGAGGTTCTGGTCCGGATGGACCGTAGCCTCCTGCCTGAGGGAAGTGGTTCAAATAGTCCATGTCCAGGGTGAGAAGGAGACCAATCTCAATTATGGGGACTTCTGGGTATGATGTCAGAGTGAGCTAACTTTTGCTCCGCCTCTGCCAAAGTTTTTTTTTCCTTAAAAATACAGCTTTACCCACAAAATCCAAAGAAACAAGGAGCCCAGAAAAAGAGGGGGTGTAGCATTATTTATTGACCAAACATACAAATGTAAAATAGTGGAGCACATGGCTGTGGCCAGTGAAGGTCTTTTGGAACGTGTGGCAGTAGAAATTTAAATAGAATCAAGCCCTAATATGATCATAGTCTGTGTTTATAGAGCACAAGGCTCAAACATAGGCATTTAAAGAGAAACAGGCCGAGTTCATTGACAGTAGGGATGTCACGATTAACCGTTTTTTCAATCATTGCGATTATTTATGGCCACGATAGGTTACTCATGGGGCTTTTGGAATTAACGGCAGAAATGTCTCCAACATGAGTCACAGCGACGTGCGCGCACGTGGGTGTTGTGTGGGAGTGTGTGTGTGCCTGATCTGTTTGTAATTATTGTCTGTCGTACACGTGACTGTGGCGTGCTGAACAACCAGTCCGTTACACACGGGGGTCCACACTAGTGCGGTAGTTTTTTTAAATGCCGCTGCTTCATGAGCTTACACAGGGCAGAGCGAGGGGCCGCACAGCTGACGCCGCTGGAGCGCAAAGCGGCCGCTCAGCGCGAGAACGCACAAGCTCAGAGGAGATAGAGAGGAGGAGAGGGAGAGGAAGAGGAGAAGAAGAGGAGGAGAGGAGACAGGTAGTGCCAAGGCGTAATCTTACCTGTAAACGCTGTTTAATTCTCTACAAATCTGTTTGTTGTTGGCTTGAGCCAACAGAAAGTGACTTTCTCAGTCTTAAGCCCCTCCCCCAAGTGTTACCATGGCGCTCATCTTACTAATAAATGATATAATGCTTAAAAGAGCTGCAATGAGGGGCCAATAAGCTTACATTTATATTATGTAATCCATTTGAGGCCATTATATCTTATTTTTAAAATGAATATGCTGTATTAAAGGGAAGGTATTTGTTAAAAAACCAAATGTTCCTCTCACAGGAATATTTACAAGTTTAAACATAAAAAAATACAATATAAATGTTTCTTTTCTTTTTGCTGATAATCGTGAATAATCGTAAAATCGCGATATTTCTCCTCGTGATAATCGTGACTCTAAAATATATATCGTGACATCCCTAACTGACAGCTCACTATCACACAAAACCATGTTGTTATGTGGTGATTTGAATAGAGATCTCATGAAGTCCTTAATGAAATGTATAGTAGATGTCTGTTTCCAACAATAGCACTACCAGAGAGACATGTGCTGGTGCAACATCGATAATATTTTGTCCAATAATATTGACATCATCATTCAAAGTGGAAACTCATTCAGAAAGGATCTGGGGAAAGGTTTATGTGGCAGATGTTAATGACGCCTATGAAGACATTGTAAAGATTTTTGTAAACCTCTATAACAGGGCTATTCAACTTAAGGCCTGGGGGCCTAATCAGGGCCGCCAAACAATCTGATCCGGCCCACGGCCCATCTCCCAATATGCAAATACGAATATTAAAACTTTTTTTTTCTTGTTTTTTGGTTTAATTCTGGGTTAGTACTAGTTTAAACCTGGTTTGGTGCTGGCTTAGTCCTAATTTAATTCTGCTTTAGACCTGGTTTGATTCTGGGTTAGTCTTGGTTCAGACCTGGTTTGTAGGCTATCATTGAATAGCCCTGCTCTATAATATAAATTGCCCTTTAAAATTAAGCAAAAGGAATAGGTTTTTTAAAAAGCCATGGAAAACAGGGGTTACAAAGGGCATGTTGAAAGAAAAATATAACTGTATAGAGACGATATGAAACACAGAACAAAAGAATAAAATGTAAAAGAATAGACTATCAACTACAATGAGAAGGAATGAAAGAGATTATTACGAGAACAAACTCTAAGACAACAAGAGCAATCTTAAGGAAACATGAAGAAGCTTTAATAAGATGATGAGACCAAATGCTGAGCGTAAGAAATTACCAAGATATTTTGTGCACAATGCAAAAATTATAGATAATGGAATTGATATCGTAAATAAGTTGAATTCCTTCTTTGTCAGCGTGGGAGCAGACTTTGCAAGACGTCTGGAAAATCTGAATCAAATGGAAACAAATGCCAACGCAACAGGTGGAAGGAGTAGAATTTTAGACTCCAGATTTGTCAGTGAAATAACAGGAAATGACATTTTGTCCATTGTGCAAAAATGCAAAAACAAAACATCAGTTGATTGTGACGGAACAGACATGATCATAGTTAAAAAGACAATAGACGGCGTTCTTATCCCTCAGTTACATTTTCAACCTCTCTTTTAGCACTGGAATATTTTCCCCCAAAATGAAAACTGCAAAGATAATACCCTGATAGACGTATCTAAATGCCTACAGTATAGACCGAACTTGATACTCTCAATATTCGAAGATAATTGAAAAATGATTTACATAGACTTTGAATTCCTGCTTTTTGACCACCAGTATGGATTTCGATCCGATAAATCAACATCTAGTGCACACTACTCATCGAACTCATGACATTCTAGCAGTAAATGGATGAAAAATGTTATGTGGTCATTTCTGGACTTACAGAAAGCATTTGATATGGTGAATCCCAATCTTTTGTTAACCAAATTAAATAATTATGGTATAAGGGGTCAAGTATATAAATGGTTGGAAAGTTAATTAAATAACAGACAACACCATGTTAAATGAACAACTATAAGTCTAACTGTGAAACTGTAATGTCAGAAATTCCACATGGTAATTGGGCCAAAACCCTTTATAATATTTATGGATTACATTTGTGAGAGTACAAAAAATTTGAACTTTTTATTGTTTGCTGATGACACTACTGAGTTCAAAGCAGGAAGTGATCTAGAGAAACTTATTTCAAATATGGAAAATTTAATTTAATTTCATATATTTTTTTTAAAAATGGTTTGATAAAAATAAATTATTTTTAAACTGTGGAAAAAAAACGAAAACGTCACGTCGCTGGGGGGGAAAGAGCCTGAGCTTGTGCGGGAGGTTGAACGGTTCCGACTAGATTAAGTCGGCCTCACCTCCACGCACAGTTTGGGCACTGGAACCCATCCTCTTGCGAGGGGCTGGATGCTCCACTTCTCTGGTGTTGCCTGCGGGGAGAGGCGGCGGGCTGGCGTGGGTTTGCTTATTGCCCCACAGCTTAGCCGCCATGTGTTGGAGTTTACCCCAGTGAACGATAGGGTCGCGTCCCTACGCCTTCGGGTTGGGGACAGGTCTCTCACTGTGGTGTCGGCCTACGGGCCGAACAACGGTGCTGAGTACCCTGCCTTCTTGGAGTCCCTGGGAGGGGTATTGGACAGTGCACCGACCGGGGACTCCGTTGTTCTACTGGGGGACTTCAACGCCCACGTGGGCAACGACAGTGACACCTGGAGAGGGGTGATTGGGAAGAACGGCCCCCCCGATCTGAACCGAGTTAGCGGTGTTCAGTTATTGGACTTCTGTGCTAGTCACGGACTGTCCATAACGAACACCATGTTCAAGCACAAGGGTGTCCACCCAGGTCTAGCAACCTCTAAATGCCGAGGTCAATGTCGTTGGTCGTGTCATCTGACCCGGTGCCCGCTGTCTTGGACACTCGGGTAAAGAAGAGGGGCGGAGCTGTCAACTGATCACCAACCTGGCGCGGAGGAAGCCGGACAGACTTGGCAGGCCCAAGCGTATTGTGAGGGTCTGTTGGAACGTCTTCGGAGCCCGCTGTCAGCAGGGTCTTTCAATTCACACCTCCAGGAGAGCTTCTCCCAAATCCCGGGGGAGGCTGGGGACATTGAGTCCGAGTGGACCATGTTCTCACCTCCATGTGTAACTAAGGAGCGGCTGCTCGGGAGCTGTGGGTCGCAAGGTCTCAGGTGCCGTGTCGCGGCGGCAACCCCCGAACCCGGTGGTGGACAACGGAAGTAAGGATGCCGTCAGCGGAAGAAGAGGATTATCAGGCCTCTTGTGGCTTGTGGACTCCTGAGGCCGTTGACACGGTATCGGCGGGCCAGGCGTGCCGCAGCTCGTGCTGTGTCGCAGAGGAGTTTGGGGAGGCCCTGGAGGACGACTTATCGGTCGGCCCCACAAGAAATTTCTGGCAAACCGTCCCGGCCCTCAGGAAGGGGGAAGCAGTGTTCCACCAACACCGTTTACGTGCGGGTGGGGACCTGCTGAACTCTGACTGGGGATGTCGTGGGCGTGGAAGGAAGGATACTTTGAGGACCTCCTAAATCCCACTGTCAAACGTCTTCCGAAGAGGAATAGAGAGACGGAGGACTCGGCGGCTGACTCATCTATCACCCCAAAGCCGAAGTCACTGAGTTTGTTGGCAACTCCTCGGTGGCAGAGCTCCGGGGTGGATGAATGATACCCCCGAGTACCTAAAGTCTCTGGATGTTGCAGGACTGTCTTGTTGACCACGCCTCTTGCAACATCGCGTGGCGGGTCGGGCCTGGTGCCTCTGGACTGGCAGACTGGGGTGGTGGTCCCTCTGTCAAGGGACCGGGGCGGTGTGCTCAACTATAGAGGGACACAACTCCTCAGCCTCCCTGGTAAGGTTCTATTCCATGGTACTGGAGAGGAGAATCCGACCGATAGTCGAACCTCGATTCAGGAGGAGCAGAGTGGTTTTCGTCCTGGTCGTGGAACACTGGACCACTCTATACTCTCCATCAGTGCTCGAGGGTTCATGGGAGTTTGCCAACCAGTCCACATGTGCTTGTGATCCTGGAGAAGGCTTCTCGACGTGTCCACCGGTGCCTTTGGGGTGTGCTGGGGATACACGGGTCGGGTCGGGCCCTTTGCAGCAGGGCTGTCCTGTCCCTGTATGACGGAGCAGGAGCTGTGTTCGCATTGCCGGCAGTTGTCAAGACCCTGTCCCAGTGCGTGTTGGACTCGCCAGGGCTGCTCTTGTCACCGGTTCTGTTCATTGTTTTTATGGACAGAATTTTTAGGCCACAGGCGCGGGGAGGGGGTGGTTTGGAGAGCACAGGATCTCAATCTCGCTGTTTGCAGATGATGTTGTCCTGATGGCTCCATCAAACCTGACCTGCAACATGCACTGAACGCGGTTTGCAGCCGAGTGTGAAGCAGCCGGGATGAAGAGATCACCCCTCTCAATCTGAGGCCATGGTTCGACGACAGAAAAAAGTGGCTTGCCCTCTCCAGGTGTGGGAGTCCTTGCCCCAAGGGAGGAGTTCAAGTATCTCGGCGGCAGTGTCTTGCTCACGAGTGAGGGAAGGATGCGAGCGTTTGATTGAGAGAGGCGATCGACGGCGGCGTCTGCAGTGATGCGGCGCTGCATCGGGGGGTGATTGTGTGAAGAAGGAGCTAGTCGAAAGACAAAGCTCTCTCGATTTACCGGTCAATCTACGTTCCTGCCCTCACCTATGGTCAGAGCTTGGCTTTGGTAGTGACCCGAAAGGACAAAGATCGGATACAAGCGGTCGAAATGAGTTTCCTCCGCAGGGTGGCTGGGCGCTCCCTAGAGATAGGAGGTCACAAGGAGGAGCTCGGAGAGAGCCGCTGCTCCTCCACGTTGAGAGGAGCCAGCCCTGAGGCAGGCTCGAGGCACTGCCGCTGTTCCGGATGCCTCCCTGGGACGCCTCCCTAGGAGGTGTTTCGGGCATGTCCACCGGGAGGAGGCCCGGGGAAGACCCCAGGACACGCTGGAGGGACTATGTCTCTCGCTGGCCTGGGAGACGGGCCTCTGATTCCCTCCGGAGGAGTTGGAGGAAGTGTCTTGGGGTGAAAAGGAAGTACTGGGAGTCCCTTGCTTAGACTGCTGCCCCGCGACCCGGCCCCGGATAAAGCGGAAGAAGAATGGATTGGATGGATAATGGAATGGAAAAACAGAAATAAATGATTTTGAATTACAAGAAATATGAGGAGAAATATAAAAATGAAAAAGAAAATAAACTCAGTTGAAAAAGTAAAAATAAGAAACAATGTGTTGATCGCAAAGTACAATCTACCATGTGTCAAAACGCAAAGGCCGATCGCGCCAGTTGTGGCCCACCAGATGTTATTATCTGGCCGCCCGAAATTTCTAGTTTTAATATTCATTTCAATTATAGATATCGAGGTTTTTATCGCTAGAATACAATTCCCACAATCCGCAATGTGCCCTGGCCCCTCCCCGCGCTGCTCTGCGCTGTGTGCCGCAGCTCAAGTGCCGAGGACAGCGACCTGTATTACACCCACCAATCACACTAAATCAGCAGAGCCTTCAAAATCAAACACAGGTCAGCGATGACCCTGTAGCGCTCTGCCCAGGGCAGATCGTGGGAAACACGAGGAATAAAGAAAAAGGCGCTTTTGTGGACGTTAGAGCTGTGCTAAAAGCGGCGCTAATGTGAAGCTAACAACAAGAAAACAAACTTCTTTGCTGACAACTCTGTGAGGGAAACATCCAAACCAGTGCAAAACCTGGACAGATCCTGAGCCACAGGTAAAAACACAGGTCAGAGTGTAATAAAGTCTGAACATGACAGAGTGAAGCTGCTTTGAGCTCTCATTTGATTCACCACATGAATCATTTGTCACTAAAATAAGCTTAAACTGTAAAAATAGTGAGCTCATATTGAGTTTGTGCAGCAATATTAACATGTCATTTATTGACATTTAATATCAGAATCATATCACACGTTCCTGTTCCTGCTGCTGCATGAATATGGACTCAGTCTTTCACTGGACTCAGGACTCAGTCTTTCACCTGCTGCAGATTTGTGCAACAGTGTCCACATAGAACTATTACTAGGCTATATAACATTTGTTATATCTTCTATTGTTTTATTTTTTACATTATGTTCGGTCAAAAAGCGGCCCCTGGCCCAAAATGAGTTTGACACCCCTGCAGGGTCAAATACGTGTTGGACGAGACTGCACTATTTCAGTTATGTTCATCTCTAATAGTTCCATATTTTCTATAGTGCACTGAGGTGTGGGGTAATGCAGGCAAAAGTTTTACTGACCGACTAAACCTGCTCCAAAAGAAAGCCATAAGAAGATAAACTGGAAAGGTCCAAAAGCCCACACTAATAATACTAATACTAATAATGCTAATAAATCTGACCGTAGATCTCGTTCAATTAGAAATTGTATTGATTGTGGAAGATTAAGAATAAGTTGGTCCCAGAACACATTTCTAACAGATTCACATTGATCCCCGATGATGAAAGCTGGAGGAAGGGGAGTTTTTGTGTACCTTTTGCATGTACTTCTTTAAAACAGAGAGGTTTTGTTGTTAGGGGAATACATTTGTTGAATTCCTTACACAATTAATTAAAAACATCACACACAATTGTACCATTGAAGCATATGTAAAAAAAACAATGATGATTGAAAATGTAAATATACAAATTTAATGGACACGTACGCCAGCAATGAAATATCATGTTTGTAGGAGTAATATGTTTGTAGTAGTAAGTAATATTACTTAAGATGTCGCAGATCAAACTAGACGGCCAATTGTTTATTTTTGTCTTGGTGAAGAGGCATGTTTTATAAGACTAGGGGCCGTATTTTGCCCCCGGAGGTAGCGTTACGTTTGGAACAACTGATGACAGCACAGGGGGTGGAACTCTAAACTAGGGTTGGTCATCAATTGGGAATGTTTATGAGTTTTAGATATTTTCCTCAAGCAAATGTCCAATATTTCCCTGAGTGGGTTCTATATTTGAGAAGAGAGCGGTGCAGATGAGGAGAAACGACCCTCTGTCTCGCCTGACACAGGACACGGACGCAGCGCTGGGACACTAGTGATGCGCGGTTGTGTGACCTGCAGGCCGGGTTGGGCCAGGACAAGAAATTCTCATTTCATTGTGGTGCAAGTTTGGACAGGTTATAAAATGCTGACTCGTGCGTCTCGTACGTCCGCGCTCCGCCTGTAACATTGCGTTTTGCTACGTCTGAATTCACTTCCTCGTTTGGCTCGTTTCTCTACGAATATGTGACTGACTGTAATAAAACACAAAGCTTTATGTACTGTAGCTGTACTGTACATAGTACTACACCCCTCTCCACAATCTCTCAACTGAGCTGTCTGTGATAATAATCTCCATAGCAACAGCGTGGAAACAGTTGTTGGGGCTCACGGGAGGCGGGGTTGTAGTTAAACAGCTTTGTCTCCATCTACAGGACAATAACTTATTTGAAGTTTTCCAGTCAGGGTTCAGAGCCCACCACAACACTGAAACTGCACTAGTTAAAGTCACAAATGATTTGTTATTAGCTGCTGACGATGGACTGGTCTCAATCCTGGTTCTATTGGACCTCAGTGCAGCGTTCGACACCATCGACTAAAACATTCTACTGCAGAGGTTAGAATCTGATGTAGGTGTCAGAGGCCCCTGTTCTAAAGTAACCTACGGTGTGCCACAGGGTTCAGTACTCGGACCAATTCTGTTTCCTCTTTATATGCTGCTGTTAACTTTAACTTCCACTGCTCTGCAGATGACACACAGCTGTATTTATCAATGAAACCCGATTGGACCGATCAAGCAGACAGACTTGGTGCTTGTGTGAAGGATATAAAAACCTGGATGACACTTAATTATCTGCTTCTTAACTCTGAAAAACCAAGGTCATTGTACTAGGCCCTAATCATCTACGAGACGCTTTATCTGAGCAGATAGTCCCACTGGACAACGTCAGTGTGGCCTCCAGCTCCACTGGAAGAAACCTTGGAGTCTTCTTTGACCAAGAGCTCTCATTCAAAGCACACATAAATCAAGCCTGTAAAACAGCCTATTTCCATCTGCGTAATATAGCCAAAATCAGACAAATCTTGCCTAAAAGTGATGCTGGAAAAACGTGTCCATGCGTTTGTAACATCTAGATTAGACTACCGTAACTCCCTGCTCGCAGCGTGTCCTAAAAGCGCCATTAAAAGCTTTCAACTGGTTCAAAATGCAGCAGCAAGATTACTAACAGGAACTAAAAGAAGAGAGCACATTACGCCGGTGCTCGAGTCTCTTCACTGGCTCCCTGTCCAGTTTAGAATCAAATTCAAAATCCTCCTCCTGACTTACAAAGCCATAAATGACCTGGCCCCATCCTACCTCAAAGAGGCTATAGGACCTTATCATCCAAACAGAGCACTTCGCTCTCAAAATGCTGGACTTCTGGTGGTCCCAAGGGTCTCTAATAGCACAGTAGGAGGTAGAGCGTTTACCTACCAAGCTCCTGTGTTGTGGAATCAGCTCCTGTCCATGTCAAAGAGGCCGTCACAGTCTCTTCATTAAAGACCAGGCTTAAACGTTCCTCTTTGAAATGGCTTATGGTCAGGCCAGTTAGGAACAGAAATAAAAACCTACAGTTCCCAGCTATGCTGCCCTAGGAGCAACTATACTGGGGGAAGTATGGCAGCTTGAGCACTATCCTCTGCTTCTTACTACTTTTCTATCAAACAATATTTAATATTTAATTTCACTTGCAATCTGCTCATCGCTTTTCCTTCTTCTTCTCCCACTTCCCCATCGGGAGTGGAGCAGGCACATCGATGACCTGTGGATCCAGATGCTCCTCATCTGCCTGGAAAAACGGTCTCTACTCCATATGAATGGTTCTTCATCAGCGAAGAATTGGTTCTCCTCCTGAGTGGGTCCAGCTCCACTGTCTCTCTCGTCCTGCCTGTCCGTCCGAGGAGTCGGATCTCTCCTTCACTGTGGAACTCCTACAGGTTTCTACTTTTTCCCAAAGAGGTTTGGTAGTTTTTCCAGGCCGAGAAGGAGGGTCTAAGGACAGGGGGGCTTGGGACATCTGTGTAAGGACACGGGATGCTGGGACATTTCCAAGTCCCTATGAACACTGTTTATTCTGTTTTTATTCTGTTTTTTCCACTGTAGCCCCTCGAGGCAACCACTGTTGTGATTTTGGGTGTTACAAAAATAAATTGAATTGAAGTAGCCTACAAAAAGAAGGTTTGTAACAAGAACACTGGTATCAAATGCTGAGGTCTTTTTTTTTATTATTCATTCATCTCGCATTTGTTGTTGGGGTCACGAGTGACTGAAGCTTATCCCAGTGACTTGTGGCCTTAGGCGGGTACATCTTGGACAGAGGCCAGCTCGTCCCATGGTTATTATTAGGCTATTAATTGTATTATATTTTTTAAGACGATAGGCCTGTGTTATTTGCTTGTAGTAGGAAGAGTGACGCGTAGAACTGCATTGCTTTATTAATTGGTTCGTAGTAAATCTCATCTCTTGTTGCCTTCCTGTAACCATGGCAACCAGGGATCTTTGGTCCGTTCCACCTCGAATCCGCACGTTTTCCCTAAATAACGCGCACGACGCAGCGCCCCGTTCTCTCCGCGTTCTTTTCCGCGAGCACCAGAGTGAACATGTGGAGAGTGAAGAAAAGCCCAAAGCGATGGAGGCGACGGCGCTCATGACATCACGGCTGCTACGCTAACCGTTAGCCCTGATGCTGCGGGAAACTCCAGACACAAGCGCCCTAACCCGGCCAAAGGGGCGAACCGAGACCCCCGAGTCCCCCCCGAGGCCCCGGAGAGACAGACGGTCCACAAACAGTTAAAGTCTGCCCGTGCTAAGTCTGGTTTCCCCTCAGCACAAACTTCTTGACTTGAGCTCGTGACGCCGGAGCTTCGGTTTGGTTCTCCGTCGCCGCGGAGTCAGTCAAAGTGGAAGAACAAAACACGGTGAGGATGAAAACGTATCGCGCTTACCGTGAGTGGTCGGTGCGTTCTGCTCGTTTTGGTCCACGGAACAGCGGAGCGAGGGGAGCAGTACGGCGGTGGAGGCTCCGGGCTGAGGACGGCTGCAGCTGGACGGCCCTCCCCGGAGGAAAGAGCGGAGCGGGGGTGACACCAGCGGGGAGAGAGGGCAGGAGAGGCGGGGAGAGAGGGGGGAGGGGCTGGGGCCGTCACGTCTCCTGCTCAATATCATGTGACGTCATCGAAAAGTCTATTAAACAACATTTATTTAGGATTTAACATTTTACAACAAACAGCCCATTTTAGTTTAGAATAGTCTGTTTTTTCAGCTGTTTTTCCAGACATAAGGCACATTTCCACCGGGTCACTTTAGAGGGCATCGGGAGGGTCTCCACAAGTGTCTCCACTCTTTTTAGTGGGTCCATGTACCTACTGACCATCATTTAGTTTTGAAATGGGAAATCCTTGTTTTCGGTATGTTTACCTTCCAATAGCTTTAGTTTTAACTGTAAGTTGTTTATTTTTTTGTTTTTTTCAGAATCAGAATCAGAAAGGGTTTATTGCCATTGTCAATGAATAAAATTCCCAAAACTAGAAACTTGTTTCGGCATTAAGGTGCAACATAAAACACTGATCAATAATCATGTTTCTTTTTTGCAGCGGTGACAGCAATTACCCTGCCCCTCAAAGCTGGCTTAGCTGCATCCCAGTGAATGGGGGGAGAAACTTCACCATTGTCGTTTCCCTCTACATACGTCTCAATGTCCTTTGTCATCATTTACAACTTTGGGGTCATTGAGTAGACAAGCATAAAATCTCCAAAATGTGTTTTTTTCGTTCCAGATCTTCAGTGATGTAAAAGGAGCATGAGCACTTAAATCTATTGTACCTGTGTCTGCTCATGTAACTTTGGACCTATCAGTGTTGAAAATCTATACTAGTATAGATCTTATGTGGGTTGGAAAAACGTGTATATTGGCGGACATTAGAATTCATTTCTCTCCAGATATCGATCAACCCTTCTGTTATATCTTCTTCCTTTGTTGTAGTAAGTGTAATGAGGAGACGGAGCTAAGGAACATTTTATTGCTGTGTGTAAAACACTTATCATGGCGGTTAGGTGTAATAGCGCATTGATACATTTCATGCTTTTGTAGTATGTAACTATGGTTATTAAGGAAGGACAAAATACATAACATCTCCTTCCCCCTTACTTAAGATGTACTTTTTTTTTTTTTAACAACACATTTACAGTGTAGAAGTAATAAACAGATACAATAGATGCATCAGAACCATATTAGCATCATACATATTACTTTCTTTTTTACTCCTTGTGACACAGTTGAACATAGCTAATCAGCAAACACATTGGCCACTATCCAAACTATAACTTTGACCTTGTAGGTGGTCATCTATCGCGTTCACGGACACATCAACTTTTCCATTGGTTGGAATAGGCTCTGGTACAGATGTTAAACTTTGTTTTTCTGATCTGAACTAGAAACATTAACAGTAGGACTGGCTGGTTTTGACCTTGTTTCCGGTAGATAACATGGTTCAGATACAAATAGTTTTGTCAGACTCAACAACAGTTCAGGATTGGTAGGCGTTCTTAACAGTTGGTTCACATGGCGGTGCCAAACACCATCAGCTGTCTGAACAGTGTAGGAGACAGGGCCCGTTTGGGCACTGACAGTAGCAGGAGCCCACTTTACCTTGCTCTGGTTGTTTTTGGCCAACACTGTATCTCAGGGTACAAAAACCTGATCCTTTGCATGAATGTCTTTGTAGTTGATTTGTTTCTTGTTTGAATGTTTGAATCTGAAACACGAGAAAACAAAAAGGGAGGAGGTGTGTGTGCTTTTGTTAGAGATTAAATAGTTACCCACAGGTTGTCCTTTGGGGTGTTTTCAACATTTGAGTATGTAGCCTTTTTAAATTGAGCTAAAACAGTCTCCATCCATTCTCTTCATTGTTTTATACAAGCCTCCTCAGCACTGCCAAAGTTTTATTGATGATTTTACTGAGATGCTTTCAGTCGTATGCACAGACTTTGATGGTTTGGTCATAACAGGTGATTTCAATGTTCATTGTTGATAATATCTGTGACAGAAACGCTAAAGAGCTTCATGCTGTCCTTGAAACTTTCGGTCTTACTCAGCACGTGAGTGGCCCCACCCACAGCAGAGGGCACACTCTAGATCTTCTAATTACAAAAGGGGTTAATATTTCAAACGTCAATGTGGTCGATGTTGCTCTGTCTGATCATTTCTGTGTCTTCTTTGACCTGTCTGTTTTTCCCAAACCACCAGCTGGTCCTGCAATTGTCCGGAGGAGACACACATAAATGACAGCACGGGAAAACTGTTTATGGAAATGATTAACTTTGAAAATGTCTCGTGTTCTAATGTAAATGATTTGTTGAACTCTGTTACATCTAGTGTTTTGAATGTTCTCGACACCATTTCCCCTATGAAGGCGAAAATTGTCAAAAATAAGCAGAAGGCGCCATGGAGAAATGACGATTCGGTCAGGGCACAGAAAAGGGAGTGCCGCCGGGCCGAACGAAAAATGGCGCAAGTCGAAGCTCCAAGTTCAGAAAGAGATTTACAGAGAGAAGTTGTACATGTACAACCTCATTTTATGTAGAACTAGGGAAGATATTTTTCTGAAATAATTGGAAGCTGCAGAAACAACTTGCGTGTCCTGTTTGCCACAGTAAACAGATTAACAAACCTTCCAGCTCAGCTGCCGTTAGAAAACTCATTTCCACATCCAAGTGTAATGAGTTTGCATTATTCTTTTAATGACAAAGTTCAGGGCATTAAAAATGCTATAAATTCTCCAATGCAAAAAATAACCCTCAAACCACCTACACACTTAGAGCTGACTCACTTTGCACCTGTAACTGACAAAACTGTCCAGGAGATCATCACCAGTCTGAGTTCATCTACATGCTGCCTCCATGTGTGACCTCCAGATTTCTAAAGTCTGTGCTGAACAGTTTGTTAGCACCACTCACTCACATAGTTAACATGTCGCTTCAATCTGGAACATTCCCAATGTCTTTGAAAACTGCGGTCATAAAGCCTCTCCTAAAGAAGAGCAGTCTTGATGCCGCAGTACTGAGTCATTACCGGCCCATCTCTAATCTGCCATTTTGGGGCAAAGTCCTTGAAAAGGTTGTTTACCAACAGCTCACTGATTTCCTCTTAATAAACAACTCATTTGATGTTTTCCAGTCAGGTTTTAGACCTCATCACAGCCCTGAGACTGCTGTTGTCAAGGTGACAAATGACATCCACCTGTAACACTGACGCGGGCAAAGCCTCAGTCTTAATTCTGTTAGATCTGAGTGCTGCTTTTGACACTGTCGATCATGGGACCCTCTTACAGAGACTAGAGGACTGGGTGGGCATCACTGGCACTGCGCTAAACTGGTTAAAGTCCTATCTGGAAGACAGGAAGTTCTTTGTCGAAATTGGTAACTTGTCTCAGACCAGATGCCCCTGACCTGTGGGGTGCCCCAAGGGTCAATCCTGGGACCCCTTCTGTTCAACCTCTACATGCTGCCATTAGGTCAGTTGATACGCAGCGAGAATGTGTCCTATCACAATTATGCAGACGACACTCAGATCTATGTTTCACTGACGGCAGGTGAATATGGACCAGTGGATTCACTCTGTCACTGCATCCAACAGATCAGTGTGTGGATGCAAAACAACTTTCTCCAGCTGAAGTCAGACAAGACTGAAATCAAAAGTTATAGTGTCCAAACCAGACCTGGAGAGACTTTATCCATGCGTTTGTCTCTAGTAGATTAGACTACTGTAACGTTCTGCTCACTGGCCTCTCCAAACGAGCTGTAAAACAGCTGCAGTACATCCAGAACGCTGCTGCTCGGGTCCTGACTAGAACCAGGAAGTACGATCACATTAGTCCTGTGCTCAGGTCTCTGCACTGGCCCCCTGTGGCTCAGAGAATAGACTTCAAAGCAGCTCTGCTTGAATACAAGTCTCTCCATGGCCTAGCACCAAAGTACATCTCAGACTTGTTAGTGCCATATGAACCATCTCGGACTCTGAGGACCTCAGGGACCGGCCTCCTGCTGGTGCCTAGAGTCTGCACTAAACATGGACTGGCCTCCTGCCGGTGTCAAGTCTGGACAAAACATGGGCCAGGCCTCCTGCTGGTGCCCAGAGACAGGACTAAACATGGGCCAGCCTCCTGCTGGTGCTCAGAGTCAGGACTAAACATGAACTAGCTTCCTGCTGGTGCCAGAGTCAGGACTAAACTTGGACCGGCCTCCTGCTGGTGCCCAGAGTCAGGACTAAACATGGACCGGCCTCCTGCTGGTTCCCAGAGTCAGGACTAAACATGGGCCAGCCTCCTGCTGGTGCTCAGAGTCAGGACTAAACATGAACTAGCCTCCTGCTGGTGCCAGAGTCAGGACTAAACTTGGACCGGCCTCCTGCTGGTGCCCAGAGTCAGGACTAAACATGGACCGTCCTCCTGCTGGTGCCAGAGTCAGGACTAAACTTGGACCGGCCTCCTGCTGGTTCCCAGAGTCAGGACTAAACGTGGGCCGGCCTCCTGCTGGTTCCAGAGTCAGGTCATATGACTGAAATGCTTTTCTTTGCACTCTTCTCTTTTATGTCTTGAACTATTATTTTGTGATTACTGCCATGTCTTTGTGATTTTAATGCATTTTTTCCTGTTGTGAAGCACTTTGAATTGCCTTGTGTACGAATTGTGCTCTACAAATAAACTTGTCTTGCGTTGCCTTCTCACCCCGGACACGGACTATTTGACACCTGCCAATTTAACTATTATTCAAACCAATAACCATTCATTGCACTTCTAATTTTTTGAACTATTGATAACTGTATATATATACAGTTGTATATTGTGTATATATTCAAACAAAGTATATTTTATTTTATTTGTAAATTCTAAATTGTATGTATGCCCTTTTTGATATATTTTGCTACTATTATTATTCATTGTTGTGTGTTACACCTTAATGCCAAAGCAAGCTCCTCGTTTTTGAATCCTGTCCATTGACAATGGCAATAAACCTTTCTGATTCTGATCAGAGACAAATACCTCATTTGGAAATGGACAAATGTTAAGTTTATTTTTTAACATTATTTTAAATAAAAAATATGAAAAAAGAAATGGCTTATGGTCAGGCCAGTTAGGAACAAACCTACAGTTCCCAGCTACGCTGCCCTAAGCAGCTATACTGGGGGAAGTATGGCAGCTTGAGCACTATCCTCTGAGAAAGACTACTTTTACTGTCAACAATATTTAACTGTAATTCTTGTGTACATAGTATTGCCTTTTTTATTCTTATTTTATACTATGGTCATTTTAAATTGTCCCTTAAATGCATGCCTTTTGGATTTCATATATGTTGTTTTTATTATTGCTCAGTGTTTTATGTTGCACCTTAAGGCCGAGACAAGTTCCTATGTTTGTGAATTCTGTTCATTGGCAATGGCAATAAACTCTTTCTGATTCTGATTCTGATTCTGATTTGATATGTTGTTGTGATTTTGGGTGTTAGAAAAATAAATTACATAGTGGCACAAAACAGCTCCTTGACCTACAAGGGGCTGTTCTATACCACTATAAAATAGCTCGGAAGGCTTGTGTAGTAACTTATTACGTTTTAAAAGTAGATCTACTTTGATATGAAAATGGAAACGTGGCAATTGAATGAGCAGAAAACATGTTGGCACACTTATTCACTTTTCAAAGTGGTACACAAAGCCAAAAAGTTTGATGACCCCTGAACAGTGTTTGTCCCACTTTAAACCTGCCAGAGGAGCTGCAGTGGGCGTGACCTGCGCTCAGCCCCTGCCCTGCTCCGGTCCCAGTCCCGCCTCGGCCCCGCCTCGGCCCCGCCTCGCTCTGCTCAAGGCTCGCAGAGGATTGGCAGAGTTCACGGTGCTCCGGACCAAGCAGCTGCACCTCTCCGCTCCATGGCGTCCCTCCTCGCGCTCACGGTGGGCGCTCTGGCTGCGTGCGTCACTGTGCGCCCCGTGCCTGTGCGCGCTGCCGCCTGTGAGTCCGTGCGCATTCCGCTGTGCCGCGCCATGCCCTGGAACATGACAAAGATGCCTAACCACCTGCACCACAGCACGCAGGACAACGCCGTGCTAGCAATCGAGCAATTCGAGGGGCTTCTGGGTGAGTAGGACCCGTGTCCGGGCTGGAACTCTTGTGTCCGAACTCTGATGTCCTGTTAGTTTGGAGTCTTCTTCACAGTTCTGTGATCAATGAAGAGTGGATTGGAAGCAGGTGTAGTCATTAAATCTGCCTCCGTGTGGAGGCGGTGAAAGTTATAGTGTCATAACTTTGTCCATATAGTATTTATTATATTATTTTATGTAGAACTAGGGAAGGATATTTTTCTGAAATAATTGGAAGCTGCAGTAACAACTCGCGTGTCCTGTTTGCCACAGTAAACAGATGAACAAACCCTCCAGCTCAGCTGCCGTTAGACTCATTTCCACATCCAAGTGTAATGAGTTTGCATTATTCTTTAATGACAAAGTTCAGGGCATTAAAAATGCTATCAATTCTACAATGCAAAAAATAACCCTCAAACCACCTACACACTTAGAGCTGACTCACTTTGCACCTGTAACTGACAAAACTGTCCAGGAGTTCATCACCAGTCTGAGTTCATCTACATGCTGCCTCGATGTGTGACCTCCAGATTTCTAAAGTCTGTGCTGAACAGTTTGTTCGCACCACTCACTCACATAGTTAACAAGTCGCTTTCAATCTGGAACATTCCCAATTTCTTTGAAACTGCGGTCATAAAGCCTCTCCTGAAGAAGAGCAGTCTTGATGCCGGCAGTACTGAGTCATTACTGGCCCATCTCTAATCTGCCATTTTGGGGCAAAGTCCTTGAAAGGTTGTTTACCAACAGCTCACTGATTTCCTCTTAATAAACAACTCATTTGATGTTTTCCAGTCAGGTTTTAGACCTCATCACAGCACTGAGACTGCTGTTGTCAAGGTGACAAATGACATCCCACCTGAACACTGACGCGGGCAAAGCCTCAGTCTTAATTCTGTTAGTAGTGCTGCTTTTGACACTGTCGATCATGGGACCCTCTTACAGAGACTAGAGGACTGGGTGGGCATCACTGGCACTGCGCTAAACTGGTTAAAGTCCTATTGGAAGACAGGAAGTTCTTTGTCGAAATTGTAACTGTGTCTCAGACCAGATGCCCCTGACCTGTGGGGTGCCCCAGGGTCAATCCTGGGACCCTTTTGTTCAACCTCTACATGCTGCCGTAAGGTCAGTTGATACGCAGCGAGAATGTGTCCTATCACAATGATGCAGCTCTGTTTGTATACAAGTCTCTCCATGGCCTAGCACCAAAGTACATCTCGGACATGTTAGTGCCACGTGAACCTTCTCGGACTCTGAGGACCTCAGGGACCGGCCTCCTGCTGGTGCCCGGAGTCAGGACTAAACATGGGGAATGTGCGTTTCAGTTTTATGCAGCTAAAATCTGGAACAGTCTTCGTGAGGATGTGAGACAGGCCGCTACTCTGGCAATGTTCAAATCTAAAATAAAAACTGTTTGTTTGGCTGTGCATATGACTGAAATGCTTTTCTTTGCACTCTTCTCTTTTATGTCTTGAACTATTATTTTGTGCCATGTCTTTTTGTGCCATGTCTTTGTGATTTTAATGCATTTTTTCCTGTTGTGTGAAGCACTTTGAATTGCCTTGTGTATGAATTGTGCTCTACAAATAAACTTGCCTTGCCTTGCCTTGCCTTTCTTCTGGTCTTCCTGAACAATGTCTTTTACTGCTGGAGGTTTGAGAAGGTCCAAGCTGGTACGCAGTTCTCTGTTGATCATGTGGCTAGCTGGAGATGCCTTTGTGGTTGAGTGTGGAGAGGTCTAGTACTTGAGAAGAAACTCATGTGGTCTTTTGTGCAGAGTGCCTTGTCCTTGTGATGCTTTGAGAGCATGTTTGAGGGCCTGTACAAACTTCTCTGCTAAGCCATTTGTTGCAGGATGGTATGGAGCTAACTAGATGTGCTGCACTCCATTGGCTAGTAGGAAATCAGCAGGAATTTCTTCTGACACAAGTTGAGGGGCGTTATCTGAGACGAGCTGAACAGGAGCACCAAAACAGCGAAACATTTCTCCAAGCTCCTCAACAGTCTTTTCAGATGTTGTCGATTTCATAATAGCTAGTTCTGGCCACTTGTTGGGAGCGTCAACAGCAACCAGAAACATTCGGTCTACAAATGGCCCTGTAAAGTCTATGTGTATACGGTTCCAAGGATCTTGTGGAAAATCCCATGAACAGAGTGGGACAGCAGGTGGGTTGTTACATGTCTTTTGACAAGATAAGCCACTCTTGGCCATGTTTTCTATTTGTTTGTCTAATCCTGACCACCAAAAATAGCTCCTAGCCATTTCCTTCATTTTCACAATCCCACTGTGACCTGCATGCAGCTGCTCTAACATTTTAGCACGCAGTGATTGTGGAATATTAACCCACCTTTCCCACAGCAAACAACCCGACTGGACAGAAAGCACCCATCTTCTATCAAGAAATGGTTTGAGGGTGGAGCTGTCACTTTTGGACTGTCCTTTGATGGTGCCTTTTCCACATTTTTGAAATAAAAAATGGCCACTGTTTTTAGCTCATGTCTGGTGACAGGGAGCGGTAACCGGGAAAGTCCATCTGCAGACAGAAGTCCGTGAGCTGACAACAACAAAGCCCACCTCTGTAGTCGTTTAGCTGCAAGTGATGGTATCCCGGTGTGCGGTCCCAACATTGATGTCAGAGGTCTGTGATCTGTTAAAACTGTAAACTTCCTTCCATACAAATATTGATGGAACTTCTTCATCCCAAAGATGATACTCAGTGTCACATTCCAACTGGTTATAGTTTGACTCTGCCTTGTTTAGTGTTCTGGATGCAATTGGTTTTTCCTCATCCATTCGGAACACGTGTGAATTTACGACTCCATAACGTGACGCGTCGCTGGCCAGCTGGATTGGAAGTGAAGGGTTAAAATGTGTGAGCACTTGAGATGTGGTCAGTGGGACTTTTGCATTCTGAAAAGCTTTTTGACAGTAATTTGGCCATTTTCATATCTTGTCTTGACATGATTCTAGGTTAGGACGTAAACCGTCCATAATAGTTTAGGAGGCCAAGAAAAGATCTCAGTTGACTCACATTTTCAGGTGAAGGTGTAGCCACGATGGCTGTTATCTTTGAAGGTATTGTGTGCAGACCTTGTTCATCTATTAGATATCCTAAATACTCAACAAATGGTCTTAGAAACTCACACACGCCATATTCTCTCGTCCAGATTGCGAAGATGCTCTTCATCGTTTTCTGCTGTGCCGAGAATGTCATCCAAATAACATTGTACTCCCTGCAAACCACTCAAAATCTGATCCATGGCCTGCTGAAACAGCCCATGGGCCAATGTGATGCCAAAGGTAATCTGCAATGCCTGAAAAGACCTTTGTTAGTATTAATTGTCAGTAACTCACGTGATTGTTCATCCACATGCATTTGCAGGTAAGCCTGATTTAGGGCAATTTTGCTGAACTTTTGTCGCCCGCTTAGCCCTGCAAACAAATCCTCGATTAAAGGCAGTGGGTATTGCTCTGCACTGAGCACTGGATTCACAGTCACTTTAAAGTCCCCACATGTCCGTATTCCCCCATTCTTTTAGGGAACTGGCACTAGCACAGGTTTGCTTTCTGGTTTAACACGCAGTTTAACCATGATTTCTTTCTTACTGCCTAATTCATCATAGAAAACCTGCTCATTTTTGTCAAGAATGGCTTGAAGCTGAGAAGAACCACTAGACAGCCTTCGCACTTCTTGCCAATTGAGACACAGTGTTTACAACCACACACTCCCCATTATAGCACGTTTATTTGTAGAGCACAATTTCCCAGATTCCCCATGTTTCAGTTGTAGTCATCTGGACTCTGTTTTAGAAAAACGAGTCCAGATGACTACAACTGACTCTTTTTCTACAATAAAAGCATGTATTAATGAACTGCACACAAATGTACATGCAAGTACATAGAAAACATGTACAAAACATTTTGTACATGAACTTTATTACATGTAAATTGATTAATTACAACATTGACCTTATAAATGTACATTTACATCGGTTGTACAACAAAAAATACATGTAAGAGCAAATAAAATAAAAGTCTGGACACATAGCCTAGCTTAAAATAGGACAAGGCTACATGCATAACAGCTAGAAAAAGCTAGTACTGATTCATAGCTCAGATTTTAGCATAAGTTTGATGTCTGCAAAGTAAAATAACATGACAATACAGAATAGTGTTCAATTTACGGGATACCCCAAGGCTGAAAGCGGGATGTTTTTTGTCTGTGGCTGCACTGTGAGCCAGCCATGCTTGAGCGAGCGCATGTGGAAGACTTATAATGTCCACTAGAGGGCAGTAATTGACTATCGCACACACGAAGGAGTCCAAGAATGAACGGAAACATGTGTCAACAGTACAGAAACCATTAAAAAATCTTGATCTCTATTGAGCTATAAGGTCAGAATAAAAAAAAACTCATGCTTTACTGCTTAACTCAAACCTTACTAACCCACTTTAAGAATTGTCCCCTTTCCCCTGGACACAAATTGGTTTTCAAGAACTTGGGGTAAACATAACAGCCAAATTGATAGAACTTTTTGAAACTAAATACATTTCACTTCTCCAAAACACTCAGAGAGGAACTGGAACACTGGAATCTCCTCCCCATTTTACTCATTGAAAGAACTGATGTGATCAAAATGAATATGTTACCTTGTTTCACATATTTCTATCAATCTTTACCATGCTACATTAACAGATTGTTTTTATACTACTCAATAAATACATAGCTCAATGTGCATGGAAAAAAGGAATAGAATTGCCTATAAAGACAAAGACCCAAAGAAAAAGGAGGATTGGAGCTTCCAAATTTCCAGTTATACTACTGGCTTTGTCAAGTAAAATCTGTTGGCTTGACACAAAAAGTGTTTCCCACTGGACACACATTGAAATGGAACTTTGCTCTGCTGTTCCATTGATTCCTCTGCCATTTGTTAATAACATGAAAATGAAACATGAAAATTATACCTTCAGTGTCTAACATTTATGTTGTATATCATATTCTGTCTGCCTGGCAAGATGTTGAAAAACACTGGTTTCAACATCTATATCAATCTTAGCCCCGCTATTCCTGAACCCTGACCTCCCAAATCCAATCAGAAAATCGTTATTGGTGAGTTGGAGAACATTTGGAATAACACAAATTCATCAGCTGTTTAATAATGACACGATCAAAAACTTCTTTGACCAACAAGAAGAATTTGGACAACTCAATCTTCAATAAATACTACATATTCAACACCGCATTACTAGACTGATAAATGAAAAGGTATCAGAGTTGGAGAATATGCTAGAGTAGCCAGCGTGTCTGTGCTGACCGACTAGAAACCTTCTGCGTTGTGTTGTGTAGATAGATGAATTGAACCACACACAAGGGCTTGTCGTTCAGTAAGGGATTTACTGTGTGAAACACAAAAATATCAAAGTACAGCCACTCCAGGTCTTACATTCTCACACACATCTGCAGAAAAATACAGAAAGCACCACAGACACATGAGAGACCACACTTGCTAGCCAAAGCCCCACTTGCTAATGCTAGCTTTTTACTAAGTGCTGTATTTACAAATAAAACGCTATTTCACACATATATCACCAACAGGAACAATCTTAAGGGCCTTATAAATCATGAACAATGTATTTATATACATTGCTCAAGCCCCCAGTCTCTGGCCACAGCAGCCAGCCCTCCGTGTACGGCGATGGTTCACAGCAATGTAATCCACCTTCGGATCTACCTCAGCCACTCTTCCCTCCCGCAACAGTGATCATCGATGACTCTATTATCAGACATGTTCGTTTCTTTAACGCTATTACACAATGTTTTCCTGGAACCACTGTCTCACAGATTTCAATTCAATTCAATTCAATTTATTTTTGTAACGCCCACAAATCACAACAGTGGTTGCCTTGAGGGGCGACAGTGGAAAAAACAGAATAAAAACAGGATAAACAATGTTCATAGGGACTTGGTAATGTTCCAGCATCCCGTGTCCTTAGACAGATGTCCCAAGCTCGCCTGTCCTTAGACCCTCCTTCTAATTGTGAGGAGACAGCCGGACCTGCTCCAGTCCATGCCCCCTACAGTTTACAGGATCTTTGTTCACGTCGGGACAAATGACATATCATACAGGCAGTCAGAAAAATGGGATTTCATGGAGCTTTTCAATGTTCTGAAACCGTGGATTATTCAGGGCATGTCCGTGTTTGTCTCCGGTCCCATTCCCACACTGAATCGCGGTGCTGAAAGATCCAGTAGAACTCTTTATTTGAATGCCTGGCTTAACTCAGTATGTAGGTCCCAATTCATCAATTTTAATGACAATTTTAACTTGTTTTGGAATCGTCCTTCTCACTACTGCTTGGATGGTTTGCATCTGAATAGACTTAGAAGCCGTCTTCTCACAAACAACATGCTCTACGCTGTCCACTACTTGGTGGAAGTTCCTGCACGTGAGTGACTGTTCACTTCCTTCACGCCTCTCACAACCTCATCTTCCTCAGAATATTCAACTCACAACTGTCTACAGACTAATGCCCCCTCTAGGTCACTGCAACAATATCTCAGACAAATGCAAGAAAACTTTTGTAATGGCTCTAGCGCCCTCTGGCAGTCGGAAACGAGTAGTCCGCCCCAAACTGACTCAAACTCAAAGACTACACTGGGCATTTTATTCCCTATTCGGCCAATTATAACTATGATAAATCGCAGATATAAACACTCCATCCATGAAACTGTCAATCAGAGACATTTAATTCATGTACCATGTGGGAAGACAATGCTTAGTTCTTCCGAAACCAAATTGAAACTTATTTCACCTTTTTAGAAACTGAATAGTTTCTAATCAATCATTTTATTTCTTCTTTCGATTTCATGTTTTTAACTGAAACATTGGCTTGACGAAAACACAGGCAATTTAGTTCTTATAGAATCTGCTCCACCCAAAACAAAAAAGGTGGAGGGGTCTGTGCTGTTTTTAGAGATGAAATAGTTACCCACAGGCTGTCTTTTGCGGTGTTTTCATCATTTGAGTATGTTTCCTTTAAAATGGAGCAAAAACAGTCTCCATCCATACTCTTCATTGCCTCTGACAGCATGGCATTGACCTGTGGGGTGCCCCAAGGGTCAATCCTTGGAACTCTTCTGTTCAATCTGTACACGCTGCTGTTGGGACAGTTACTACAAAACAGTGGTGTGTCCTATCACAATTATGCACCTGATCTATGCATCACTGCACGACGGCAGGTGAATATGGACCAGTGGATTCACTCTGTCACTGCATCCAACAGATCAGTGTGTGGATGCAAAGCAACTTTCTCCAGCTGAACTCAGACAAGACTGAAATCATGGTCTTTGGCCCACAGAAACAAAAGAGAAAGTGTTAGCAGTCACCTCCAGTCTCTCTCTCTAAAATCTGTGAACAAAGTAATTTAGGAGTAATAATGGACTCAGACGTGAATTTCAACAAATACATAAATTCAATAACATCAGTAGCTTTTTCCAAAAATATAGTGTGTTAAAACAGACTTGGAGAGACTTATCATGCGTTTATCTCTAGTAGATTAGACTCTCTGGCCTCTCCAACGAGCTGTAAACAGCTGCAGTACATCCAGAACGCTGCTGCTCGGGTCCTGACTAGAACCAGGAAGTACGATCACATTATTCCTGTGCTCAGGTCTCTGCACTGGCTCCCTGTGGCTCAGAGAATAGACTTCAAAGCAGCTCCTGCTTGTATACAAGTCTCTCCATGGCCTAGCACCAATGTACATCTCGGACATGTTAGTGCCATATGAACCATCTCGGACTCTGAGGACCTCAGGGACCGGCCTCCTGCTGGTGCCTAGAGTCTTCCCGAAATAGTGAGACAGGCCCCCACCCTGGTGGTGTTTTAATGTAGGATATTGGCCGGACCTATGATTGAAATACTTTTATCTGGTTTTTATTATTTTGAATACCATGTCAATGTGTTTTCTGTATTTATTTATTTATTTATTGTGCTCTATATGTAGGTTTAAAAAAATCCCTTCTCACCCTCTGTGGGTGGTCTCGTCTCCTTTTTTCTAAGCTCGGGTCCTCTACCAGAGGCCTGGGACCTTGAGGGTTCTGCACAGTTTTTTTTCCTGTTCCTGCACTTTTCTGGACTGAGATGTCTGATGTTTTTCCAGGGATCTGTTGTAGCCACTCCTCCTGTTTGGGAGGCCACTGCCCCAAGTGCTCCGATGACCACGGTCACCTTCTATATCTTCTGCAGCTCTTCTCTTAGCCCTTGGTATTTCTCCGGTTTCTCGTGTTCCTTTTTCCTGATGTTGCCATCACTCGGTGTTGCCACAACAACCACAGTGGCTTTCCTCTGCTGTTTATCCACCACCACAATGTCTGGTTGGTTTGCCATTACCATTCTGTCAGTCTGTATCTGGAAGTCCCACAGGATCTTGGCTCGGTCATTCTCTGCCACCTTTGGGGGTGTTCATAGTCCATACTCCACACAGATGTTCCTGTACACTATGCCAGCCACTTGGTTATGACCCTCCATGTATGCTTTCCCTGCCAGCATCTTACACCCTGCAGTTATGTGCTGGATTGTATGTGCTTTGCACAGCCTACACCTTGGGTCTTGCCTTGGTGTGATAGATCTGCGACTCTATTGCTATTGTAGGGTCTCAAATGGTAAATGTTTAATTTAGTGACTTGTGACTAGTGAGGGTTATTTAGCAGTATATCATAAGAAGGGGCACCAGAGTAGCAACTCAAAACGGGCTAATTACACGTTCCAAAATCGCGGCTCATTTTAACCTGCAGGAGGAGTACTGGTTCAGTGGCTCGAACTATGATTATAAAATCCAGAAACTAGAATTATTTTGGGTGGTTTATTTATCAAGTGATTAAATCAGCAGGGTTGAATAATTTAACAGTTTCCAAACAGGTAATATCAACAAGCTAAACCACATCAATTTCACAGAAGTTAGGGGTTCGGTTAAAGTGAGCTTTCCACTTTGCCAGTAAGATGGGAAGACGGTTATGTTGCTTTGGCAAGCAACACAATATAGGGAAGAATTTGGTGGGAAAAGTAATTGCCACAAACTACCACTGCCACAAACTCACATTTCTTCTGTATTTTGGTGAATGTGACAATCCATGTGGTTTAAAAGTTAATGCCAAATCAAGATTCCTTTTTCTTTTATCCTTCATTTGTCTGTTGAAAGTGCCCAGGTACACTTTAGGCTCGCTATGGTGCCGTAGTGTCTAAGATAAGGCCCTTGAACAACACATGGTGATTTACGGTCACACTTAAGGCAGGAAACGTTTAATCCTTCTTCGACCAGATGTTGGTTGTGTCTGATCTTCCTTTGCAGGTCAAACAGAATTCAGAATCAAATTGGTAAGGAAAGGCATTTCCCCTACACTCTGGTGCTCAGGGCCTGTTCCTGTGCAGCCATGATGAGTGCCTCTGTGCTGTCCTTCAGTCTGGCCAACTGTAGCCATTGGTAGGATTTCTGATATCAGCCACTTCAGTTATGTTCCGGTGGTACATCCCATGTAGGGGCTTGTCCTCCCATGATGGTCCCTCCTCCAACACCTCATCCTCTGTTCCCCATTGCCTGAGACATTCACTGAGCATCATCTGTTGGGGCCTTGTCCTTGATGTACTTGTGGATATCTGATGTTTCATCCTAGATAGTGGCTCTCATAGTCACTAGTCCATGGCCTCCTTCCTTACGGCTAGTGTACAGTCTCAGGGTGCTGGATTTTGGGTGGAACCCTCCATGCATGGTGAGGAGCTTTCGCGTCATAACATCTGTGGTCTGTATCTCTTCCTTTGGCCACCTTATTATTCCTGCAGGGCATCTGATCACTAGCAGAGTGTAGCTGTTTATTTCCCGGGACTTTTTCTTGCATTTGAACTGGCTTCTTAGGACTTTTCTTACTTGTTGTAGGTATTTGGCTGTTTCCGCTTTCCTTGTTACCGTTTCGAGATGTCCTCAATGTCTGCTATTGTTCCTTCTGGGAGTGACTACCTTCCCTCTCTTTGTCACCAACAGACTACACTTCTCAAGCCTGAATGACATCCCAATGTCAGCGCTGTAGATCCTGGTCGTGTGGATCAGAGTGTCGATGTCTCGCTCGCTCTTAGCGTACAGTTTGATGTTATCCATGTAGAGGAGGGGACTGATCGTGGCCCCGTGACTGATCGTGGCCCCATTCCTGACTCGGTATTCATAGCCAGTCTTGTTGATTATTTGAGAGGGTTCAGACCTATGCAGAAAAGCAGTGGGGACAGGGCGTCTCCTTGGTATATGCCACATTTGATGGACACTTGTGCAAGTGGTTTACCATTTGTCTCAAGGGTGGTTTTCCACAGCCGCATCGAGTTTGTTATGAAGGCTCTAAGAGTCCCATTGATGTTGTACAGCTCCAAGCATTCAGTGATCCACTTGTGTGGAATTGAGTCATATGCTTTCTTGTAATCCAGGCAGTACACAGATTAATGTGTCTGTTTCTGCAGTCTTGAGCGACTGTTCTGTCAACCAGGAGTTGGAGTTTGGCTCCTCTGGTGTCTTTGCCGATGCCCTTCTGCGCTTTGCTCATGTATTGATCCATGTGCCCACTTATCTTAGCCGCAATGACGCCTGACATGAGCTTCCATGTTGTGGAGAGACAGGTTATTTGCCGATATTTCGATGAGGCTGTGCCCTGGAGGGATCCTTCAGGATCAGGATTGTACGCCCTTCGGTTAGACATTCAGGGTGAGTCCATCCCTTAGCAGCTGGTTCATTTGTGTTGCCAAGTGCTCATGGAGTGTTGTCAGTTTCTTTAGTGGATGCAACTAGACACAGAGTTTAAGTACTATAGCAGACAGCCAACATGGAGCATAAATTCTGATGTTAAAAACAAATAAATCACATCACAATATTATCAGTCTGTTCAAATCAATAGTAATGTATAACCATGTGACTATAATCTGAATTTACATACCCCATGCCGGTGGCTTCATCTCTCATCACTGTTCAGCTCTCTGTGTTTTGCATCTTCCTAAGGAGCACTTTTGCCTCTCCTGGTGTTCTGAGCACGTGCATTTCGGTCTTCCTATATCACCAGAAGAGTCGCCGGGAAAGAGAAACAATGTCTCAGTTTACTCCTCCTGAGCTCCTCACAGATGTGGTGTAACTTTCCTCGCTGTTGACGAACCTTATATGGAATATCTGGGGCAAAGAAGACACGCTTGCCTTTGTACAGGAGGTCTCCTTTATCTTTTGCAGCCTTCATGACACGTTCCTTTACATCACATGTGTCAAACTCAAGGCCCGCGGGCCAGATGTGGCCCACCAGACGTTTTCATCTGGCCCGCCGAACATTTCTAGTTTATAATTATTCATTTCCAATAGATATATCGCGTTTTTTTATCGCTAGATCAACAATTCCCACAATCCTTTGCAGCCGCGGCCCCTCCCCCGCGCTGCTCCCCCCGCGGCCCTCCCCAGCTCAAGTGCCGAGGGAACAGCGACCAGCGACACTCATCGCAGCAGGTTTAAAATGGAACAAACCGGCAGCGATGACCTGTAGCGCTCTGCCCCAGGGCAGATCGTGGGAAACACGAGGAATAAAGAAAAGAGGCGGTTTTGTGGACGTTAGAGCTGTGCTAAAAGCTGCGCTAATGTGAAGCTAACAACAAGAAAACAAACTTCTTTGCTGACAACTCTGTGAGGAAAACATCCAAACCAGTGCAAAACCTGGAACAGATCCTGAGCCACAGGTAAAAACACAGGTCAGAGTGTAATAAAGTATGAACATGACAGAGTGAAGCTGCTTTGAGCTCTCATTTGATTCACCACATGAATCATTTGTCACTAAAATAAGCTTAAACTGTAAAAATAGTGAGCTCATATTGAGTTTGTGCAGCAATATTAACATGTCTGTGATACAAACATTTAATATCAGAATCATATCACACGTCCATGTTCCTGTTCCTCCTGCTGCATGAATATGGACTCATTCTTTCACCTGCTGCACATTTGTGCAACAATGTCCACATAGAACTATTACTAGGCTATATAACATTTGTTAATTTTTGTTTTGTTTTATTTTTTACATTATATTCGGCCCGCGACCCAGCCTGAGCGTCGAAAAGCGGCCCCTGGCCCAAATGAGTTTGACACCCCTGCTTTACATGATCGTTAAGAAACCTTATTATCAGGCCTTGTGGTTTATCAGAAGCTGGTCTTTGCCCAAGTGATGTGCTCTTTCGATTGTGATGAGAGGGACTTCAATTCCTGAGCCTTCAAGGAGCTCAGTAATAATCTTCGCCGAAAAACTTTATGTATCCTTTCCTTCCTCTCCCTCCGAGACCCCCACAAGCTAAAGGTTATTTTTCATATTATTGTTGTACCAAGCGCTGATTGCAATTCCACACTTTCTTGGGATTTCGTTTGTAAAACAGTACTTTTTAAGGAAAAAACTTTGGCAGCAGTGGCGCGTAAGAAAAGGAAGTCTGTTGACAGTTTTCATACAACAGATGCTTAATTCCCCCCCCCAACCCAGTTCCGGCACCCCACTGACACACTTTTCTGACCGTTTAAACAATCATTTAACAAAATAAATGTGGTTTCAGGTATTGTCATTTGTCAAGTTATAACTTTTGTGTAATTTATTTGGATTTGGCCTTTGTTTACAATATAGCTGCTAGGTAACAATTATGGAATTACATCTGCTGCTCTTGTCCAACCAGGAAGTATAGTTATAAAGCAACATTTTTAGTAAAACCTTGGATGCAATCATGTTCATTATAATTTTGTGAAATGTGTAGTCTAACCTGTCACATGCGAGTGCAGATTCATACTATTGGTCGTGAGCAGGAGACGGGAACACACACAGGAGTCATGTGACCTCCTGGGCGTGTCCCAGAGGCCCACAACAGATGGAGGAGGAGTGACCTGAGCACAAACACAGAGGGAACCCGGAGCAGCTCACAAACAGGTACTCTGCTTTGAACTTTTCTCTTTCTCTCGCTCAACCCTCATTGTTCTTTTTAATTGTCAGTCTGTGGCAGAAAGACTCTATTCACTTTTCACTTTTGTAAAAATAAATACCATGTATTTAGCTACGATATAATACACTGAGCTGTATTGTTTATGCTATTTTGTCTCCTCTTTAGTTTCATGTGTCTTCTCTTTCCATTGTTAATCATGGATGTGTTTCATAAGGCTGATCTGATTCTCTGAGGACAAACATGGGCTCAGGGAAAATCGGCTTGATATTTAGAGATTGTTCCGAAACATTATCAATTATATCATTAAATAATTCTGCAAAATCCGTTTCTTTTCTCATTGTAGAAAAAGATTCAGTTGTAGACATCTGGACTCTGTTTTAGAAAAACAAAACGTCTGCAAACTATTAGACAACTAGTATTCCGGGGACATTTTTACAGACAGATTCACGGCTGTGCCATGGGCTCGCCCGTCTCTCCCATAGTGGCCAACTTGTACATGGAGCATTTTGAGAAGAAGGCACTGACCTCCTTTTCAGTTCAGGCATTGCTCCAATAGTCTTTGTTACTGTTACGTGGACAACACTTTTGTGACAATCAAGAAACAAGAGCTGAAGCCTTCTCAGAGCACATCAATGCAGTGGACCCGCACATCAGGTTTACAAGAGAAGATGCAAAGGAGAACCGCTTGGCCTTTCTTGATTGTTCCACTATCAGAGGAGAAGACGGGAAGCTCCAGATAGAAGTATATAAGAAACCCACACACACGGATCAGTACCTGCTCTGTCGCAGTTAGTTCTCAGACTAAATCCACAGATGACTCTTTGATGGTCAAAAACATTGTCCAGATGATACAACTGATTGAATTTTTCTGCTCTGATAGACACCACTGTTTGGCTGAACTGCTCTTTGTACGTAACAGTCTCCTCTGGTTAACGCTCTGTTACTTATTCCAGTATTACGTTTTTTTTTTTAAATAGGATAGGATAAGGAGTAGGATAAAAACAGGAGTTCTCAGACTTGTTTCACTGATTGAGAATGACTCTTGGATGAGAGTTGAAACGTTTCATTTTTTCTAAAACAGAGTCCAGATGACTGAATCTTTTTCGACAATGGAACACTCTTGGACGAATGAGGGATTACACCGACATCTTCCATAGTGCAACTTTAAACATCAAACTGCCTCACTTCACCTGAGGAGCCACTCTTGAAAACCACCACTTTAACATTCACTAATGCAGAGTACAGCTTCAAAAAGGCCTAGTACGTGAGGGCTATGGCCCGGTCCAGATCATATTACTGCAAAGCTCATTCACAGACGCCTCTCGCATCACGCTCAGCCTCATTCATAAAGTTTCACCAGCATTGTTCTACTCAGAGCTCTCCTCCTCTGTCTCCACGTCACGCGCTCTCACGCACACGCATACACCACGCACACTGCCCCGAATCACCACTCTGCAGCGGCCGCTCGGCTCTATGCGGGCCGCTCCTCTCCGGGACAGGGGGCACTCCCGCTCGAGGCCACACAAATCCGCCTGATCCTGCAGCATTTGACCGAAGGTATAATAAATAGCTCGGTCAAATTGGTTTCCTGAAGCCAAACTGCATTGGATGGAGAGGAGTTTGGCCAGTTATTTGAGATAAAATAGGCATTTCATTTAGATTATTTGAGCTATCCTCATTGTAATGGTTTTTTAATACGTTAGACAAATTGAGCATTTTCTTTTTTTTTTTACTTTTCCAAAAATATAAAACACAGAATACAGAACGTGAACAGAAAGCAAGAACCTAATTAAAAAGAACACAAGCTAAGCCAAACATCAAAATGGCACATCTAAATGAAAATAAAAGTCTGACATATGTATCCATTTCCAAATTTAGTCTGAAAGAAAAACAAGAAGAAAAATGCCATCGAGAAGAATCTGGCTAACTACTAGCTCTGCTCTGGCGCTAGTCTCTGCGCACTCAGGTGGGGGCTGCGCCATTTCTACACCGGCCGCCGCATGCCCACGCCCCCGCTGTTGCTGCCCCAGCCGCATCACGCTCCCGCTCCTGCTCCAGATCAGATTCTTCTACAGGGAAGACTCGGAGCGGGATAGACCCGGTAATTATGGCGGCTTTATGGGAGATTACTGACAAGATTACAAAGACAGTGGACGCAAAAATAGACGTGATTTGAAATCCAAGAATGACGAGCTGGACACCCGAGCTACAGCGGCGTAGGAGGAGGTCTCTGACCTGACCCCAAAAGTGGCAGAATTGACAAACCAGATGCGTGCTTAGACAAACTAGACGACTTGGAGAACCAAGAATGCAGATTTGCGGCTTGTCGGTATTAAAGAGGACACTGACGGTGAAGATGTGGTCAAGTGTATGGTGACCTGGATCCCCAAATCTCTCAATCTTTCAACAAAAGATGGGAAAATGAAATTTTCCGCAAACCAGGGTCCAAGATCTATTATACTGAAGTTCCACAACTTCAGGGACAAACAACTAGTCTCTTGTGGCGAGACTTGATGTCCCACAGGCCAAACCAGATCATCCAAGCCTCAAGTATCGTTTTTCAATGACAACTCAGCGCAAGTGGTCAATAAATACAAAGCTATTGATCTGGTGAAATCTGGTCTGAGAGAGAAGAACGTGGAATACGCTCTGTTTTATCCTGCAATGCTGAAATCAACCAATTTTAGTTTGTAAATGCCCAGGTGAAAAACATATCAACTGTACCGGAGGCCGTTTCTAACGGAGCCAATTTTTGGGCATTCGCTTTTTTATTTTTTATTTAGTTCTTTCTGTTGTGTTCGGTTATTGTGGTTCCTGTGTTTGTGCTTTGCGTTCAACCAGAAAGCTGTCTAATAAAATCAGATTTACCAGAATTATTTCAACATGGTTAATACAATGGCATCTGAAAGGTTCCAAATAGCATCTTTTAATGTTAACGACATAAAGGGTCCAATAAGTGGTCAGAGATATTGACAAAGACAATAAAAAATAATTATATACCTACAAGAAACCCATCAAAATGACTTAGAACATAAAAAATTGACTACATTTGGTTATAACAGACTCTACTATTCCTCAAACAGGGGCCAACATAAGAGGGGTGTGGCCATATTGATCTCAAGCAGAATAGCCTTTGATCTGTTTTGAACACAAAGATAAAGATGGCAGATTTGTACTGGTCAATGGAAATATTAATGGAAGTGTGTTTACTTTGATAAATGTATATGCTCCACCAGGAGGCGATCTCACTTTCTATACTGAAGTTGTGGATCTGATTGCAAACCACTCTGAGGGAACCCTTCTGGAGCGACTGAATGTCTCAAGCTCACAAAGTACTGGTAAAACTATAGATAATACATTTCGTAAATGAATACATAATGAAGGGTTGATCGATATTTGGAGAGAGATGAATCCTAATGTCCGTCAATATGCAAATGTTTCTAACCCGCATTAGATCTATACTAGAATGGACTACTTACTTTTTTATTTTCAATAAAGATAGGTCCAGGTATAGGTAGGACGTAGTAGACATAGGTACAATAGTTTTAAGTCATCATGCTCCTATTTACATGACTGAAGATCTGGAGCAGAAACAGAAAACACACTTTGGAGATTTAATGCTCGTCTACTCAATGAGCCACAATTTGTAAAAATGATGACAAAGCCACCCATTCTCTGGGATGCAGCAAATGCAGTTTTGAGGGGCAGGATAATTGCTATTGCCTTGGCCAAAAAGAAACAAAGGCAGAAAAAATTTAACAATTTACCGATCAAACTAAATCTGTCGGAGGTTAAACATGCCGAAAACAAGGATCTTCAAATGCTACAGGAAATTAAAAGGACAAGGGTTGAGATTAATTACCTGACCTCACAAGAAATAATGTTATAAATGCTCTTCACCAAACAAAGATATGAAAGCGGTTCAAAATTCACAAAATGATTTATCTTAGCGTAGAAACAACAGGCAGAAAGAACTTTAAAAAAAAAAAAATAGGAGATAGGCAGAATAATGTAATTTTAACCAAACAAGACCAAATACAATCAATTCAATTCAATTCAATTTATTTTTGTAATGCCCAAAATCACAACAGTAACAACAATGTTCATAGGGACTTGGAATTGTCCCAGCGTCCTGTGTCCTTAGACAGATGTCCCAGCATCCCGTGTCCTTGGACCCTCCTTGTCGGTCAGGAAAAACTACCAAATAAAAAGTAAAATTCTGTAGGAGTTCCACAGTAAAGGAGAGATCCGACTCCCTCGGACGGACAGACGGACGCGCCTCAATTTGCAGATACACGGTGGAGCTGGACCCAGTCAATCAACATTTGAATCTTTCTACAAACAAAATTTCACCAAAATATCAGGATACAAAGAAGTAGAAATACAATATTTTTTGACACTCTAAATTTGCCTACAATGACCGAAGAGCAAAACAAAAAATTAGGTGCTGAAATAACAACTACTGAAATTCAAAGTGCAATCAAAAGACTAATAAACAATAAATCTCCCGGGAGTGATGGGTTCACCTCAGAGTGGTATAAAGCTCTAAAAGACACACTCACTCCTTTGCTTTTATCAGCTTTTAACTGGGCACTTAAAAAAGCTCAGATCCCTCCGAGTTGGAAAGAGGCCATCATATCCCTGATACCAAAAGAGGGGAAGGACCGACTTGACTGTGCCTCATATAGACCCATCTCAGTTCTGAATGTGGACTATCGTTTATACACCTCAATTATGTCCAAAAGAAGGGAACAAATACTCCCAAATTTATTTTACAATGATCATACAGGATTTATGACCAAGCAACAAACACAAAATAACATAAGATGATCTTTACACAAAATGAGCCAAATACAAAAATAACAAAACAAAGCTGTAATATTAAGTCTGGACGCTGAGAAAGCTTTTGATTCTGTTAGCTCGCCATATTTATTTAAAGTGCTACCAAATTTAAAATAGATGATTTAATAATAACAAATATTGAGGCTCTTTACAAGAACCCAACATCAAGAATTAAAATGAATGACACTTGACAGACTCACTGACATTAGAAAGAGGGGTGAGGCAGGGTTATGCTTGGTCCCTCCTTTTGTTCGCCTTGTACTTGGAACCATTGGCCCAATATATTAGACAAACTGAAACAATGTATGGTGTCTCAATAGATGGGACTGAACATAGAATTGCCTGCTATGCAGATGATGTCTTACTAAATTTAACCAAACCAGAATGGCTGGATGTGAGAATGCCTCAGTTTTCTCTTCTTGAGTTCCGAGCAGATGTGGCGAAACTTTGTTCGTTGCTGACGAATTTCGTACAAAAGGTCTTGTACAATTAAAACCTTTTTGCCTTTGTACTGGAGGTCTCCTTTAACTTCTGCAGCCTTCATGATGCGCTCCTTTTCACGGTTGTTCAGAAACTTCATTATGAGACCTCGTGGTTTATCAGCTTCTTGTCTTCGTTTTCCCAGGCGATGTGCTCTTTCCATAGTGATGGAAAGGACCGCAACTCCAGTGACAGATATAAGAGCTGGAATCATCTTCTGGAGGAAGCCCTCCATGTTGTCTCTTTCCTCGCCCTCTGGAGCCCCTGTGAGACCTGAACTCCAAATATAGAATCTCGCTCTTCATATTTTAGTTTTCCACCCAGAGTTTAACCACTTCGGCTTTCACCTCCCACTGCTCTTCTATAATGTCCAAGATGTTCTGCTCCACCTCCACCTGCCACTTTCAGTTCCAATATCTCTGCCTACATTTTTGGCGAATCTGGGCTCATTGCTCACCACTTTGACCTCAGCTCTCAACAACGCCACATCACGCTGCTCCTCACGTAACATAAAGATATGTCCTCTTCCCGTCCATCCTCTGCTGGCTCTGGTGATCTTCACTGGAGACTGGACTCGGCTGTGCAGTAGCGGTGGCCGGCCCCTCTGGAGCTGCGCTAGCATTAGCATTGTAAGCTTGTGGGGGTGTTGGTTTTCCCCCGAGGTTATGGTCCCTCAGTTTTGATTATTTAGTTCCCGAAGCATCACCTCCCTTGCCTTTTCGGGTTTAGTTATCTTAGTGTTTTGCTCCTCAGTTTGAGTGTGAAAGTGAGTTTTTAAAGGCAAAAATTGGCAGCAGTGTGTAGCAGTCCGTCTAGTCATATGACATATGTGCAAGCCACTCTGCCACTGAGTGACAAATGCTCAGTTATGTATTTGTTGACTTTGAGCCTTCCGCAGTCACACGTGTGCTTATGCGCCCCCTTCAGGTATGCAGTCCCTTACCCAGGAGATCCAGAGCTTCTCGCGCACTCGCCTGAAGAGGCAGTGCACCCGAGTTACCTCTCTGAGCGGTCGTAGGATAATCGAGACGTGGAAGGGCGCTAGCATCACGGTGGAGGAGGAGCCAGCTCCAGCAGGCAGGGCTCTGGGTTATGTTCCTGATGCCTCCTGGGACCTGCAGGTGGGGAGTGTGGGAGCCCACCTACTCCTGGGTGAGTCCTCCAACACTCTCATACTCAAATGGATATACTGTACAATTTTATGAGTTCATCAAATATTTAGGTTTAGTTCTCAATAAAGATTTGTCAACGATATTGAAGAAAAGCTATACTCCCCTTTCTTCCTCTTAAGAATGAACTTGAAAAATTTAATTTTATTCCATATTTAAGTCAAAGGGTTGAAACTATTAAAAACACTCATCCGATTCAAAACTTTATCAAACTTTATGCAAAAAATTATCAAAAGAAAAAGGAGGCTGGGGTTTACCTTGTCTGAAAACTTAATTTATTTCAGCTCAAATCACGCTGCTGGTGTGACCCAGAATATGAAGCTCAATGGAAAAATATAGAAAAAGAATGTTGTGCGTGAGCTGTGTGAGCGTATTTACCTGTGTCTGTCTTTGCATGTCTCCGTGAATATGAGTCTGATTGTTATAAGACACAGAGAACGCGACGTGTCCCCTGGACAGTGTCCACTGAAGTCTTCTTCTACAGTGTGTCAAATGCTTGTGCTTCCTGCTAGAGTGCCTCCGGTGGCCGTTAGCCAGTAAAAATCTATAAATTGACGGCACCAATTTAGGGGCTGCAGGGTTCAAAGTGTGGGGAAAAAGTAGCGGCTTGGAGTCCGAAAAGTACGGTAAACAAAGATGTTCAAATCTTAAACTGGTCGGCTTCTGACCAAGGTTTTGGACCAAATAGAACTGACCTGAGATTCAAGGTCTGGATTCCAAAAGCTCTAAACGTTTTTCACCAGATTGTGAAAGAGAATCACATGAAAAGCTTTGAAATGTTGAAAGAATCCTTTGACTTGGAGAAACAGGACTTTTATAGGTTTTTACAAATAAGGAGTTATTATAACCAAAACATGAAACAAAGCAGCGACTGAAGTATTTTATTAAAGTTTATAAATCCGAACTTTCAATGGGAATACTAACTACATTAAATAATCGTATTAATAATCGGGACAGCTGCTCTACTAAATATAATCAAAATAAAATGGAACGAGAGGGTCATCTCAGTGGAAAACCAAAAAATCACATGTCTGGAAAGACTTCTGTTGGAAAAATATATTCACTATTCACACATTCATATTTATCTGTTTAATTATTTGGGCAATCAATCTTCATAAACCACAGTTGGTAAAGTGTTTAAAATTAATATTAAATAGTAATTGAAAGGGGCCAATGAGAAGAAAATGGGTCAATGCCACGTTCTCACAAACTAGATTAACAGATTAACTAAGATATTTTATTTGAGAATTGTTAATTGACTAAATTGGCTGGTGCGCCACATAACTGTTTAAATACATAATAAACATACTTATAAACACACTTATGCAGTGTGTCATATTTGAAATCTTGAATTAATATGAATATAAATAACCCAAAGGAAAAGGGACTTTGTATGTTTGGAAATTAAGAGAAGTAGTATTTCTAAACATACAAAGTCACATTTTCTTTGGGTTATTTATATTCATATTAGTTCCGTTTTCTGGATATTGGATATAAATAATAAAATTGTGGTGCAGTTTGGTAGTCCGGCCCCCAGACAATGGCCCTCCAATAAATCTGCTCCATGGAAAACATATTTGAATAGCCCTACATCACGTCAAACATAAAGTTCCATACACCATGGACAAAGATCTGCATTTTGACTGTTAAACAATAGGCTAATTATACAATAGGATGCTCTTACCCCGCCCTCCACCTTAAATTAAAGGTGCATTATGTAATTTTTTTCTGGTGGAGATCCGTCACCTCCTTGTTGCCATGCAGATGTGATTTCTTTGCTTGGAATATCCACTGTATTGCATTACTGGCTGTACAAACATATCTATCTCCATGGTGACAAGCAGGAGACCAGCTATATTTTTAGTTATAAAAACATTTCAAGCAAAGCAATAACATCTCCATGCAGACAAGCTTCCACCAGAAAAGTACCCATTCAAACGAACTAACCAGCATTACAAATGTTGTTTTTATTTTCTAACATAAAATTGACCAACTTCTTAAATTGTTAGCCTGAGGTAGACGATCTTCCAAATGAACCATGTGCAGTAAAAGAACACTATAGCCAAGGTAAATTATTCAATTATGTAACACATCCTTGTTGCTTGCTTTGTTTTATGCATAGCCATGGTCATTCCAATGCCAACTAACGGGGGTCAAAGTAACGTGTCAGGTGAAGCGGTGTCAGATTCCCTGCTGTAACATGACCCTTAAGCAAACACCAACCCAAAACTCTCACCATAGGTAAAAAATCCTCTAACCAAAGTATTTCCTGACCAAGTCTAGCACAAAGATCTGGAAATAGGTCCCTAGATGCCTACTGATCCTGATACTTTGCCCCAGTGGCATCAAAGAATGGCTCAAATGCAGAGGACGGACTTCCCTATGGGGACAATAAAGTGTACCTTAACTTTAAACCTTAACCTCTTTGACCAAAGACGCATACTAAACATGTGAAATTATTATAATGACTCAAAAAACATGGTCATGCTCCCATAGCCTGGACATTCACACTGGATTTGACATGAGTGTGTTACTTTCACAGCATCCATGGAGAATTATCATAGATCTGAATTCATGACAGTGGAAAATTTAGCTGTAGCGTGGACACGAGAGAACACCATCTGAAGCACCGTGTGGTGAGACCGGTCAGAGGACACCTGGGGAGTAGAGAGAGGAGACACAAGAGATGAAACACACACACATAGGCCACATACCGGTCGAACTAAAATACATCTGAACCAAACTACACTATAACGCAGGGTGAACACTGCTGGATTCTATTGATATATGCAGTCGACAGCAACAGTCTTAAAACCTCTAAATTCAGTTTGTCACTCGGCTCCAAGGCTCAGCTCTAAGGCTCAGCTCTAAGGCTCAGCTCTAAGGCTCAGCTCTAAGGCTCAGCTCTAAGGCTCAGCTCTAAGGCTCAGCTCTAAGGCTCAGCTCTAAGGTTCAGCTCTAAGGTTCAGCTCTAAGCTCAGCTCTAAGGCTCAGCTCTAAGGTTCAGCTCTACTCAGCTCTAAGGCAGCTCTAAGGCTCAGCTCAGCTCTAAGGTCAGCTCTAAGCTCAGCTCTAAGGCTCTCAGCTCTAAAGGCTCTCAGCTCTAAGACTCAGCTCTAAGGCTCAGCTCTAAGCTCAGCTCTAAGGCTCAGCTCTAAGGCTCAGCTCTGAGGCTCAGCTCTAAGACTCAGCTCTAAGGCTCAGCTCTAAGACTCAGCTCTAAGACTCAGCTCTAAGGCTCAGCTCTAATGTTCAGCTCTAAGGCTCGGCTCTAAGACTCGGCTCTAAGACTCAGCTCTAAGTCAGCTCTAAGGCTCAGCTCTAAGACTCGGCTCTAAGACTCGCTCTAAGACTCAGCTCTAAGGTTCAGCTCTAAGGCTCAGCTCTAAGACTCAGCTCTAAGCTCAGCTTAAGCTCAGCTCTAAGGCTCAGCTCTAAGGCTCAGCTCTAGCTCAGCTCTAAGACTCAGCTCTAAGGCTCAGCTCTAAGGCTCAGCTCTAAGGCTCAGCTCTAAGGCTCAGCTCTAAGGCTCAGCTCTAAGCTCAGCTCTAAGCTCTAAGCTCAGCTCTAAGGCTCAGCTCTAAGTTCAGCTCTAAGTCAGCTCTAAGGCTCAGCTCTAAGGTTCAGCTCTAAGGCTCAGCTCTAAGGCTCAGCTCTAAGGCTCAGCTCTAAGGTTCAGCTCTAAGGTTCAGCTCTAAGGCTTCAGCTCTAAGGCTCAGCTTCTAAGGCTCAGCTCTAAGGCTCTAAGCTCTAAGGCTCAGCTCTAAGGCTCAGCTCTAAGGCTCAGCTCTAAGCTCAGCTCTAAGGCTCTAAGCTCTAAGGCTCAGCTCTAAGGCTCAGCTCTAAGGTTCAGCTCTAAGGCTCAGCTCTAAGGCTCAGCTCTAAGGCTTCTCAGCTCTAAGAGCTCTAAGCTCTAAGACTCAGCTCTAAGCTCAGCTCTAAGGTTCAGCTCTAAGGCTCAGCTCTAAGGCTCAGCTCTAAGGCTCAGCTCTCTAAGGTTCAGCATTGAGTGAGAAGAGACCAGAACTGCCTTTTGTTTGTTTCTAAGGCTCTCAGTGGATTTTGCCAGATTATTTTACTGAACATCAGATCAGGTATTTGTCGATTGAGATATGCCATATCAACAAAGAATTGGAAAAAAGCCTTTCAGCAACTTTTCCACATATTTATGGAACAAAACAGAGATAAAAAAAAAAAAAATCGATTATGTTTTTATGAATTAAAGGCACTTGTTGAAGATTACCTGCAAAATTGAGGATGAACTTGATATTTTGAAATCTCTGTCTCTAATCTACAATATACAGTATGTGTACGACTTGTATGTATCAATATGTTTCTGCGTATAGGCATGTAGGTCACGTAGGTGTATTCAGATTCTATATACAGTGAGGAAATGAAATATTTAAACACCCTGCGATTTACTCCAATTTGAAAATTATGGAGGGGTCTGAAACTTTCTCCGTGGGTGCATTTCCACTGTGAGGGACAGAATCTAAAAAGAAAAAATACAGAAATCACATTGTATAATTTTAAATTATTTGTATGCTGTTGCTGCAAATTTGAACACCTGCCATTCAGCAAGAATTGTGGCTCTCAAAGACCTGTTAGTCTGCCTTTAAAAAGTCCACCTCTACTCCACTTATTAATCTAAATTAGAAGCACCTGTTTGATCTTGTTAGCTGCATAAAGGCAAGGCAAGGCAAGTTTATTTGTAGAGCACAATTCGTACACAAGGCAATTCAAAGTGCTTCACACAACAGGAAAAAATGCATTAAAATCACAAAGACATGGCAGAAAGAAATCACAAAATAATAGTTCAAGACATAAAAGAGAAGAGTGCAAAGAAAAGCATTTCAGTCATATGCACAGCCAAACAAAACAGTCTTTAGTTTAGATTTTGAACGTTGCCAGAGTAGAACCTGTCTCACATCCTCAGGAAGACTGTTCCAGATTTTAGCTGCATAAAACTGAAAAGCATATTCCCCATGTTTAGTCCTGACTCTGGGCACCAGCAGGAGGCCGGTCCCTGAGGTCCTCAGAGTCCGAGATGGTTCATATGGCACTAACATGTCCGAGATGTACTTTGGTGCTAGGCCATGGAGAGACTTGTATACAAGCAGAGCTGCTTTGAAGTCTATTCTCTGAGCCACAGGGGCCAGTGCAGAGACCTGAGCACAGGAACTAATGTGATTGTACTTCCTGGTTCTAGTCAGGACCCGAGCAGCAGCGTTCTGGATGTACTGCAGCTGTTTTAACAGCTCGTTTGGAGAGGCCAGTGAGCAGGCCGTTACAGTAGTCTAATCTACAATAGACAAACGCATGGATAAGTCTCTCCAAGTCTGGTTTAGACACTATATAACTTTTGATTTTGGCTATGTTTTTTAGATGGTAAAAAGCTGCTGATGTTATTGATCTGACGTGGCTGTTAAAATTCAAATCTGAGTCCATTATTACCCCCAGATTTCTAACTTGTGTAGAGCGAGACTCTGGAGGTGACAGTTAACATTTTTTCTTTGTTTCTGTGGGCCAAAGACGATGATTTCAGTCTTGTCTGAGTTCAGCTGGAGAAAGTTGCTTTGCATCCAACACACTGATCTGTTGGATGCAGTGACAGAGTGAATCCACTGGTCCATATTCACCTGCCGTCAGTGAAACATAGATCTGAGTGTCGTCTGCATAATTGTGATAGGACACATTCTCGCTGCATATCAACTGACCTATACGGCAGCATGTAGAGGTTGAACAGAAGGGGTCCCAGGATTGACCCTTGGGGCACCCCACAGGTCAGGGGCATCTGGTCTGAGACACAGTTACCAATTTCGATAAAAGAATTTCCTGTCTTCCAGATAGGACTTTAACCAGTTTTAGAGCAGTGCCAGTTATGCCCACTCAGTCCTCTAGTCTCTGTAAGAGGGTCCCATGATCGACAATGTCAAAAGCAGCACTCAGATCTAACAGAATTAAGACTGAGGCTTTGCCTGCGTCAGTGTTCAGGTGGATGTAATTTGTCACCTTGACAACAGCAGTCTCAGGGCTGTGATGAGGTCTAAAACCTGAAAACATCAAATGAGTTGTTTATTAAGAGGAAATCAGTGAGCTGTTGGTAAACAACCTTTTCAAGGACTTTGGCCCAAAATGGCAGATTAGAGATGGGCCGGTAATGACTCAGTACTGCGGCATCAAGACTGCTCTTCTTTAGGAGAGGCTTTATGACCGCAGTTTTCAAAGACATTGGGAATGTTCCAGATTGAAGCGACATTGTTAACTATGTGAGTGAGTGGTGCTAACAAACTGTTCAGCACAGACTTTAAGAAATCTGGAGGTCACACATGGAGGCAGCATGTAGAATGAACTCAGACTGGTGATGATCTCCTGGACAGTTTTGTCAGTTACAGGTGCAAAGTGAGTCAGCTCTAAGTAGTGTAGGTGGTTTGAGGGTTATTTTTTTTGCATTGGAGAATTTATATAGCATTTTTAATGCCCTGAACTTTGTCATTAAAGAATAATGCAAACTCATTACACTTGGATGTGGAAATGAGTTCTAACGGCAGCTGAGCTGAGGGTTTGTTAATCTGTTTACTGTGGCAAACAGGACACGCCAAGTTGTTTACTACAGCTTCCAATTATTTCAGAAAAATAATCCTTCCCTAGTTCTACATAAAATGAGGTTGTACATGTACAACTTCTCTCTGTAAATCTCTTTCTGAACTTGGAGCTTCGACTTTCGCCATTTTCGTTCGGCCCGGCGGCACACCCTTTTCTGTGCCCTGACCTGAATCATCATTTCTCCATGGCGCCTTCTGCTTATTTTTAACAATTTTAGCCTTCATAGGGGCAATGGTTGTCTGAGAACATTCAAAACACTAGATGTAACAAATCATTTACATTAGAACATGAGACATTTTCAAAGTTTATCATTTCCATAAACAGTTTTCCCGTGCTGTCATTTATGTGTCTCCTCCGGACAACTGCAGGACCAGCTGGTGGTTTGGGACAGACAGGTCAAGGAAGATACACAAGAAATGATCAGACAGAGCAACATCGACCACATTGACGTTTGAAATATTAACCCCTTTTGTAATTAGAAGATCTAGAGTGTGCCCTCTGCTGTGGGTGGGCCACTCACGCGCTGAGTAAGACCGAAAGTTTCAAGGACAGCATGAAGCTCTTTAGCGTTTCTGTCACAGATATTATCAACATGATCATTGAAACCACCTGTTATGACCAAACCATCAAAGTCTGTGCATACGACTGAAAGCATCTCAGTAAAATCATCAATAAAAACTTTTCCAGTGCTGAGGAGGCTTGTATAAAACAATGAAGAGAATGGATGGAGACTGTTTTAGCTCAATTTTAAAGGCTACGTACTCAAATGTTGAAAACACCCCCAAAGGACAACCTGTGACTGTGGGTAACTATTTCATCTCTAACAAAAGCACACACTCCTCCTCCCTTTTTGTTTTCTCGTGTTTCAGATTCAAACATAAAGTTGGGTGGAGCAGATTCTATTTGTCAAGCCATGTTTCAGTTAAAAACATAAATCAAGATTATAAGAAAAATAAAAATTATTATTTAAGAATGTCGGTGTAATCCCTCATATCGTCCAGGAGTGTTCCATTGTAGAAAAAAGATTCAGTTGTAGTCATCTGGACTCTGTTTTAGAAACTTGTACATGGAGCATTTTGAGAAGAAGGCACTGACCTCCTTTTCAGGCATTGCTCCAAGTCTTTGGTACCGTTACGTGGATGACACTTTTGTGACAATTAAGAAACAAGAGCTGGAAGCCTTCTCAGAGCACATCAATGCAGTGGACCCGCATATCAGGTTTACAAGAGAAGATGCTAAGGAGAACCGCTTGGCCTTTCTTGATTGTTCCACTATCAGAGGAGAAGACGGGAAGCTCCAGATAGAAGTACGTAGGAAACCCACACACACTGACCAGTACCTGCTCTTTGGCTCTAACCACCCACTACAGCATAAGCTGGGAGTGATCAGAACACTACAACACAGAGCACAAGCGGTGCCCACCAGCTCAGAGGGCAAGAGGAAAGAGGAAACACACGTCCGGAATGCTCTCTCAGCCTGTGGATACCCGACTTGGGCGCTGAACAAAGTGAAGAGAACCAATAAGCAGGACAAAAGGGACAAAAGGGAAACAGAACCAAGAAGAAGGGGTGTCTCTATCCCTTATGTCTCAGGACTGTCAGAAAAACTGCAACGAATTTTTAGACAACACGAAGTCCCTGTTTATTTCAAACCAGGCAACACGTTAAGACAAAAAACTGGTTCACCCTAAGGACAAGATGCCGACACAAAAACAGAGCAATGTAGTGTATTCTATCCAATGCAGTGAAGAAAGTTGTAAAGAGCGCCACATAGTGGAGACTAAACAGCCACTTCACAAGAGGCTTTATCAGCACAGAAGACACGCAAGTTCAGGACCCCAGAGCGCTGTGCATCTTCATCTTAAAGCCACAAACCACTCTATTGAAGACAGTGAGGTGGAGATTCTGAGCAGGGAAAAAAATGGTTTGAAAGAGGAGTTAAGGAGGCAATCTTTGTTAAAAAAGAGAATCCTTCATTAAATCGGAATGGAGGTTTAAGATTCAACCTTCCCGTTGTTTATAATGGTCTGCTGAAACCCTGGAGACGCCCTGGGCATTCGGATGCTAAATAGGCACTCAAGGTGAGGCAGGGAACAATAGAACAATAGGCCCATCCCAGTTTCAATGGGCCATTAGCAGGAGGTCCCGCCCTGTGGGCAGGGCTCTCACAGAGTAGGATTTAAACAAGAGTTCTCAGACTTGTTTCTCTGATTGAGAATGACTCTTGGATGAGAGTTGAAACGTTTTGTTTTTTTCTAAAACAGAGTCCAGATGACTACAACTGAATCTTTTTCTACAATTATTTAAGAATGATTTGTTACATAAGGATCTGACATTTAGCACAGCAAGTTTCAGACTAGTTTCAGTAAGACTGGGCGTTATCTTTTTACAGGGAATATGAATCAAATTTCTCAGATTGGGCAGTCTGACTCGCATTTTGTTTTCCCATCTGTGTGATGTTACTACAGAAATAGCACTAGGGGAGGCTGTTTTTACACAGGGCCCCGGGTTGGTTTGATTTTTAATATGACTATAAGTCCCGGCAACGCTGAGACCTAGTGCATCCTAGCTATGGGAGATACCAGGTGAACGGCGAGGGGGATAGGTGGGGGGGACTTTTGTTGGTGTAGTGGGAACCGGTGAGCGTTTGGGACCAGGTGAAAGGCGGGTGGGTTTTGGTGGGGTGATTTTTGTCTGTGTAGCAACAGTCAGGGAGAGTTCATCATCGTTGATATCAGAACTCTTGATCTTGCTATGTTAGGCGTGAGTGGAGCCATCTTAATGCCTGATTTGATCAGATGTTCAAGATGGCTGGTAAGGCCCCTGGGTGAGGGTGGAGATGGAAAGGAGAGTGAGGAATCTGTAGTGGGAGTAGATGTTGCAGGGGGATCCAGGGCTGCTCTGAGGGCAGGGGCGATGGCGGGGATACTGCCGGGCCCGCCACAGATGGGTCCAAGGCCTTTGATGAGGGCCGTGCAGGAAAGAACTGAAATGACTCCTGCGCTAGCCGTGGTGAAGATTGTTGTGGTGCTGCTGCAGATGAGTCCTTTGCTGGAGGTGGTGGAGGTGAACGTGGAGCAGCCGGAATTGAATTCTTTGCTGGTGGTGGTGGAGCGGCTGCTAATAAATCCTTTGGTGGAGGCTGTGGTTGTGGTGCTGCTGATGTTGAAACATTGGCTCGGTCTCTGGTTGATGGAGCAGGAATTTTTCTCTCATTCCTCTCTTCTCTAACTATAGCAGGAATTTTTCTCTCATTCCTCTCTTCTCTAACTATCTGCTCAGGACCCTGTCCAGGCCCAGTCCAATGCCTCAGAGTGTGGAGCAGGTTCTCTGTCAGCACCCTCACTCCACTCTACAGGTGTGGGCCATTTCTCTTAAACAGGTCCTCTCGTTTCCAGAATAAATAGAAGTTCTCAATGTAGCGCAATCCTCTTGTTGCACACTCTTTAGACAGCCATGTGTTCAGCTGAAGCAGCCGACTAAACTTGTTTATCTTCCTGTCGATGTTTGGAAGAGGTCCACTTATGAATGTTTTTATTTCCATTTTATTAAGCTCGTCGAATAACTCCAAGAAGTCTCTTTTCAAAACTTCAGTCTCTTCGCGCTGTGTGTGTCCACTGCGCCCACGTGCACAATCAGCTGTTTAACTCCTTTATGTTTGGCCAAAACATTAGAAATACGTGACGTAATCTCAGTGACTGTGGCGCTGGGAAAAGAATGTGTTTTCATTTTTCATGCATCACGTGACTTATCGCACCATCCCCAATCAAGACGACCTTGACGTTCGGCACAGATTCTCTCTCTGTCTCTGTCTGCCTTTTCGCCACGTCATGTGTCCCATTTTTCCTTAGTTCATTTACTTCTGTCTTTGAAAGTGGTAAAAATCTGTTTGTAAGCTGTATTTCAGGTGGCGTTACATTATCTTTGTATTGCTTAGGCTTCGAACTGTTTTCCTGGTCTTTAGAGAGTTTTGGAAACGAAACAGAGTCAGTCCGGTTTAGGTTGAAAGTAGGTGTTTTTCTTGTAAAAAATGTGGACTTCTTACCACTGGATGACAGAGGGATTGTATCGTGCAGTCCTTTTGCAGATTCCAAAGCAAATATCCTTGCTTGTAGCTCATGAATTTCTTGTTAAAATTTCCAACAGCGTTCACAAGAGTTTGTTTCTCTTCTCACGGACATGTCGCTGGTTCGTCAGATTTGTTGAATAAAACTCAAAAAATGTTCTTAAAATCCTTGGTTGACTTAAAAAAGTCATAATAAAAAAATGTTTGGAAGACAAAAACTGATTTAAAAGCAAAATAAATAAGGAAAGCAGCTGAAGCAAGCAGGAGCAAGCCGGGAAGCGTCTGCACTCTTCGGAAGCAGGAAGTAGATTCATAAAGACACCTGTCCACCCCATAATCAGTCAGACTCCAACTACTGCCATGGGCAAGACCAAAGAGCTGTCAAAAGACACCAGAGACAAAACTGTGGAACTCCACAAGGCTGAAAAGGGCTACGGGGCAATTGGCAAGAAGCAATTGTTAGAAAATCAAAGAGGCTAAAGATGTCAATCTCTCTCAGACTGGGGCTTCATGCAAGGTCTCACCTCGTGGGGTCTCAATGATGATAAGAAAGGTGGGGAATCAGTCCAGAACTACGGGAGGAGCTGATCAATGACCTGAAGAGAGCTGCGACCACAATTCCAAAGGTTACTGTTGGTAATACACTACGCCGTCAATTCAATTCAGTTTATTTTTGGAACGCCCAAAATCACAACAGCAGTTGCCCCGAGGGGCTTCAGTGGAAAAAAACAGAATAAAAGCAGAATAAACAATGTTCATAGGGACTTGGTAATGTACCAGCATCCTGTGTCCTTAGACCCTCCTTCTTGGCCAGTAAAACCAACCAAACCTCTTTGGGAAAAAAGTAGAAACCTGCAGAAGTTCCACAGTGAAGGAGAGATCCGACTCCCTCGGCCGGGCAGGGGGACGCCTGTCCAGGCCCGTCTGAAGTTTGCCAATGACCATCTGGATGATCCAGAGGAGTCATGGGAGAAAACCATGTGGTTAAATGAGACCAAATAGAACTTTTTGGTACAAATTCCACTTATTCGATTGTAGCAGCTCTTTCACATTTTAGTTGTGTTTTGACCTCTTACTTTCATGCATTTTTGTCACTCACTGCTAAAAATCTAAATTATGTGATTTCATCTGCAAAAAAGTGGGTTTACCCGGCTTTAAAATGACTGGAAAGTGTAGAAAGTTTAAGTATTTAATAAAAGTACAGTATATTTCCCGCTTCATTCTATAAAACCCTGCACATAAAACTCTGGCCTCCTGCTGGTGCCAGAGTCTGGACCAAACATGGGGAATCTGCGTTTCAGTTTAATGCTGCTAAAATCTGGAACAGTCTGCCTCAGGATGTGAGACAGGCCTCTACTCTGGCAATGCTTTGTATAGCTGTGCATATGACATGATGATAAGATTTAATTTACACGCTTCTCTTTGATGCCTTTTAGGATTTCCCTTCTTGGAATGATTTACTTAAATTTTTAATAAAAAAAAACAAAACTTTTCCAGAGCCAAGAAGACGTGCCAGTTGGGGGAATGACAGGACTGTTAAGACTGCTCCGTTACAGCAACAAAGAAAAAGACAGGATAAACAAATCTAGAATTCAGTAGAACCCAAACAGGCAGGATGTTGTCTAGATTGACAGATGAAATGAAACTCCAGTGTTTCACCAAATACAGCCCTGTAAAGATGCTGTGATGTTCTGATGCCCTCCTCTGTGTGTCTCAGGCTCTCAGGATGCTGCCCACGACTTTGCTACGCTCCAAAAACACAAGGTATGACCAAAGTACTGTGCATTGTCCCTGCTGATTTTTACACTATTATCAGCCCACAGACCAAACAACTCAAGAAACAGAGCAAATGTAGGTGATGATTTGATAATTAAATGCCAAAACATTGCCACAGCTTCCAGAAAAATACTGTGTGCAGCCGACAGAATGAGTGTGTAGATTTTAAATTCTCATTTTATTTGCCGTCCTTTCATTTTTGCTTTTATAAATATGTGTACAGGGGATATTCCATGTCGCGAGATTAGGCCAACATCTGCTGTATTTGGGAAATCCCTGCATATCAAATCCTGTTCCCTTCCACCAACGTGGCTAACCAGAGTTGACTCTGAGTTACTGTAGTAACACGCACTCTGTCAGTATTGGAACTGTAACCTGGCTCACATCAGATTGATGTGTGTATCTCTCTGAATTGAGTTCTACATGTGGCATACCGAGTGGTTAGTTGCACTCAAAAAACACTTATTGGATACACATTTAATTATATAACACCCAACAACGCCAGGGCATAAAACACACCCAACATACATGCTTGTAAATATTCATTAAAAAGGAGGCAATTCCAGTTAGTTACAATAATTAATTAACTATTAAATTCATTCTTTAAATACTTTGTTCGACTTCTGAGATGATGGCTGCCTAGTTCGGACATGCCTCTCTGGCTGTGGTCGTACCCATGGGAATGATCCATCTTTATTATGAGTTTACCTGGGGAGACCCGATATTTCTTCATATTTCTTCACTTATTTCGACAAAATGCCTAAGAAAAACAAGAAGAGAAATGCTGGCAATGCTACTTTTAAGTTAGCTAGCACCACCCATGCACAGGCTCCGGCTCAGGCTCTGCCGCTCCTCCAGCCGCCTCTCTCACCCACTCCAGCTCCGGGTCTGACGCAGCGGTGGAGAGGACCTGGAGTGAGATCGACCCGATGATTATGGCGGCTTTGCAGAAGATTACTAAAACAGTGGACAGATAGACACCCAAGCCACAGTGGCCGAAGAGGTCTCTGACCTGAGGGACACCGTCCCTGCTTTACGAACCAAAGTGTCAGAATTGACAAACCAGGTGCGTGTTTTGACGAGACAAACTGGACGACCTGGAAAACCAAAAACGTACGTGTAATCTGCGGATTTTCAGCATTCCAGAAGACACTGAAGGTAAAGATGTGGTCAAGTATACAGAGACCTGGATCCCCAAATATCTCAAACTTCCAGCAAAAGCTGTGAAATTAAAGATTGACCATGCACATCGCTCGCTGGCTCCCAAACGGGCTCCGAACCAGCGTCCAAGACCTACTATACTGAAGTTCAACAACTTCAGTGACAAACAGCATGTCATGGCTGCATCCAGACGTCTCAACGTGTGCCAATCCAGAACAACCGAGCCCCAAGTCCCCAAATCCCACCTGAGAGAGAAGAACGTGGAATACGCTTTGCTTTATCCTGCAATGCTGAGGATCAATGTGATTGGAAAAATATAAATACAGTGATCCCTCGTTTATCGCAGGAGTTGCGTTCCAAGAATAACACGCGAAAAGTGAAATCCGTGAAGTTGTCAGCTTTATTTTTTTATTATTTTATAATGCAATACTGAACTATAGAATTAAACCAAACATCAAAACCTGTTTTAAAGCCCAAAATTTGTTTAAAACAATAATTTGAATATAGTAATACAAGTGGAACCCATCCTCTTGAGAGGGGCTGGACGCTCCACTTCTCTGGTGTTGCCTGCGGGGAGAGGCGGCGGGCTGGCGTGGGCTTGCTTATTGCCCCACAGCTCAGCCGCCATGTGTTGGAGTTTACCCCAGTGAACGAGAGGGACGGGGACAGGTCTCTCACTGTGGTGTCGGCCTACGGGCCGAACAACGGTGCTGAGTACCTGGCCTTCTTGGAGTCCCTGGGAGGGGTACTGGACAGTGCACCGACCGGGGACTCCGTTGTTCTACTTGGGGGACTTCAACGCCCACGTGGGCAACGACAGTGACACCTGGAGAGGGGTGATTGGGAAGAACGGCCCCCCCGATCTGAACCCGAGCGGTGTTCAGTTATTGGACTTCTGTGCTAGTCACGGACTGTCCATAACGAACACCATGTTCAAGCACAAGGGTGTCCAACCAGTGCACGTAGGCACCAGGACACCCTAGGCCGGAGGTCAATGATCGACTTTGTTGTCGTGTCATCTGACCTCCGGCCGCGGTAAAGAGAGGGGCGGAGCTGTCAACCGATCACCACCTGGTGGTGAGTTGGATCCGCTGGCGGCGGAGGAAGCCGGACAGACTTGGCAGGCCCAAGCGTATTGTGAGGGTCTGTTGGGAACGTCTTGCGGAGCCCGCTGTCAGCAGGGTCTTCAATTCACACCTCCGGGAGAGCCTTCTCCCAAATCCCGGGGGAGGCTGGGGACATTGAGTCCGAGTGGACCATGTTCTCGACCTCCATTGTCAATGCGGCTGCTCGGAGCTGTGGTCGCAAGGTCTCAGGTGCCTGTCGCGGCGGCAACCCCCGAACCCGGTGGTGGACACCGGAAGTAAGGGATGCCGTCAGGCGGAAGAAGGAGGCCTATCAGGCCTCTTTGGCTTGTGGGACTCCTGAGGCCGTTGACGGGTATCGGCGGGCCAGGCGTGCCGCAGCTCGTGTGCTGTCGCAGAGGCAAAAACCCGGGTCTGGGAGGAGTTCGGGGAGGCCCTGGAGGAGGACTATCGGTCGGCCCCAAAGAAATTCTGGCAAACCGTCCGGCGCCTCAGGAGGGGGAAGCAGTGGTGCGGGTGGGGACCTGCTGACCTCGACTGGGGATGTCGTCGGGCGGTGGAAGGAGTACTTTGAGGACCTCCTAAATCCCACTCCCAAGTAAGAGAGACGGAGGACTCGGAGGCTGACTCATCTATCACCCAAGCCGAAGTCACTGAGGTTGTTGGCAAACTCCTCGGTGGCAGAGCTCCGGGGGTGGATGAGATACGCCCCGAGTACCTAAAGTCTCTGGATGTTGCAGGACTGTCTTGGTTGACACGCCTCTGCAACATCGCGTGGCGGTCGGGGTCGGTGCCTCTGGACTGGCAGACCGGGGTGGCGGGGACCCTCCTCTGTTCAAGAAGGGGGACCGGAGGGTGTGCTCCAACTATAGAGGGATCACACTCCTCAGCCTCCCTGGTAAGGTCTATTCCAGGGTACTGGAGAGGAGAATCCGACCGATAGTCGAACCTCGGATTCAGGAGGAGCAGAGTGGTTTTCGTCCTGGTCGTGGAACACTGGACCAGCTCTATACTCTCCATCGGGTGCTCGAGGGTTCATGGGAGTTTGCCCAACCAGTCCACATGTGCTTTGTGGATCTGGAGAAGGCTTTCGACCGTGTCCCACGGGGTGCCCTTTGGGGGGTGCTGCGGGAGTACGGGGTCCGGGGCCCTTTGCTCAGGGCTGTCCGGTCCCTGTATGACCGGAGCAGGAGCTGTGTTCGCATTGCCGGCAGTAAGTCAGACCTGTTCCCAGTGCGTGTTGGACTCCGCCAGGGCTGCCCTTTGTCACCGGTTCTGTTCATTGTTTTTATGGACAGAATTTCTAGGCGCAGTCAGGGGCGGAGGGGGTCCGGTTTGGAGAGCACAGGATCTCATCTCTGCTGTTTGCAGATGATGTTGTCCTGATGGCTCCATCAAACCTGGACCTGCAACATGCACTGGGACGGTTTGCAGCCGAGTGTGAAGCAGCTGGGATGAGAATCAGCACCTCCAAATCTGAGGCCATGGTTCTCGACCGGAAAAAGGTGGCTTGCCCTCTCCAGGTGGGTGGGGAGTCCTTGCCCCAAGTGGAGGAGTTTAAGTATCTCGGGATCTTGTTCACGAGTGAGGGAAGGATGGAGCGTGAGATTGACAGGCGGATCGGTGCAGCGTCTGCAGTGATGCGGTCGCGCTGCATCGGACCGTTGTGTGGTAAAGAAGGAGCTGAGTCGAAAGACAAAGCTCTCGATTTACCGGTCAATCTACGTTCCTACGCCCTCACCTATGGTCATGAGCTTTGGGTAGTGACCGAAAGGACAAGATCGCGGATACAAGCGGTCGAAATGAGTTTCCTCCGCAGGGTGGCTGGGCGCTCCCTTAGAGATAGGGTGAGGAGCTCAGTCACACGGGAGGAGCTCGGAGTAGAGCCGCTGCTCCTCCACGTTGAGAGGAGCCAGCTGAGGTGGCTCGGGCATCTGTTCCGGATGCCTCCTGGACGCCTCCCTAGGGAGGTGTTTCGGGCATGTCCCACCGGGAGGAGGCCCCGGGGAAGACCCAGGACACGCTGGAGGGACTATGTCTCTCGGCTGGCCTGGGAACGCCTCGGGATCCCCCCGGAGGAGTTGGAGGAAGTGTCTGGGGAAAAGGAAGTCTGGGAGTCCCTGCTTAGACTGCTGCTCCCGCGACCCGGCCCCGGATAAAGCGGAAGAAGATGGATGGATGGATAGTAATACAAGGTTGGAAACATTGTCACTCGCGTATGTCACAGTCCCAGCTGCGCCTCTTCGTCCTGACTCCGCCCCTTCGTCCTGACTCCGCCCCGCTGTAGCGTCTGTTTCTTCTCCGAGAGAAGAACATAGTTATGGGTCGTTGTTGGCGCTCTCTTTTTCTGAGCAAGAAAGATTTTTATAAACGGATATGCCACCTTCGATTCTATTTGAGAACTGCAATGAACGACTCATCAAAGGGTCCCAAAGGGCCCCATTCTTGTGCCGTGCGCTGACATAGTCACAGGTTTTGTGGGTTTTGTCACAGAGAAAAAATGCAAACGTAAAGTTGGCAGAATGTACAGAAACGAAAACTGTTGACAAGTGAAAAACCAATACAGTACAGCGTCAATATTTTATTTCTAGACAACAGTAAAGCCCCTGAGCCAATCAGGATTCAGAGCACAATGCACTGTAAAAATATCCACACTGTAAAGAAAATCCGTGAAGCAGCGAAGCCGTGAAAGATGAAAGGCGATATAGCGAGGGATCACTGTATTCACTACAGCAGAAGAGATGTTGGCTCCCTTTGATTTTCTCTATTTCAATGAAAGGGACTTGGACTTTACTGTTGACATGTGAGTGCTTGTCCAATGTAGGCCCGAGATGAATTCTAATGTATAAAGACGTGGGCGCAGCAGAGCTCATTTCATCACAAACCCAGGTGGAAAACTCGGTTCTGAACTCTCTCTCTCACACGTTACGTCATCACGTTGTTGCGCCGTGCGTCGTGTGTCAGTCGATGCACCGCCAATCAGCTGTATATTAACCCGGAAGTTAGTTGCGCTAGCAACATGCCGGTCTGGAATTTGGGTTGTTGCTCCAGGTGGGTTAAATGGTAAGATAAAATCACCTTTATTTGTCCCACAATGGGGAAATTGCAGTGTTGCAACAAAGGGTACAGAAACAGATTTTGCAGAGAATAATAACAGATCACTTAGAAAAAGAAACATCTTATGAAAAAACTCTTATAAAAAACTCTTATAAAAATAGATAACTAGAAAAAAAGAAAACTCTTATAATCTTGGTAATAATAACACTCTTATTTACAGCTGTCATATGGACAGGAAATATTGCACCAGGGATGATTGACATTATGTCACAATATTGCACAGGAGTATAACAGTATTGCACAGGAGTATGACAGTATTGCACAGGAGTATGACAGTATTGCACAGGAGTATAACTATTGCACAGGAGTATAACAGTATTGCACAGGAGTATGACAGTATTGCACATGATTATGACATTATTGCGCAGGAGTATCACAGTATTGCACTGGAGTATCAACAGTATTGCACAGGAGTATGACAGTATTGCAGGAGTATTACAGTATTGCACAGGAGTATAACAGTATTTGCACCGGTGTATAACTATTGCACAGCAGTATAACAGTATTGCACAGGAGTATGACAGTATTGCACAGGAGTATAACAGTATTGCACATGATTATGAAATCTGAATGACACGTTCAGGACTAACAGTGTTTGTTGTAAAGTCTGACAGCAGCAGAAGGAAAGACCTGTGAAACCTCTCCTTCACACAGCGAGGGTGGATCAGTCTGTCACTGAAGCTGCTCTCCAGAGCGGACAGAGGGTCCTGCAGGGGGCGAGACTCATGGTCCAGCATAGATGTGAGTTTAGCCAGGACCCTTATGTCCCTCACCTCCTGCACCGAGTCCAGAGCACAGCCCAGGACGGAGCTGGACTTCTTGATGACTTTGTCCAGCTTTATCCTCTCTCTCTCTGATGCTGCTTCTCCAGCAGACCACAGTGTAAAGGAGGGCTGATGCCACCACAGAGTCGTAGAAGGTCCTCAGGAGTGGACTGCTCACTCCAAAGGACCGGAGTCTCCTCAGGAGGTAGAGTTGACTCTGGCTCTTCCTGTACAGTGCGTCTGTGTTATGAGTCCAGTCCAGTGAGGGGGCAGCAGAGTGGAGTCACTATCTCCTTGGTCTTCCCTGCGTTGATGAGGAGGTGGTTCTGCTGACACCAGTCCACAAAGTCCTGCGCGAGTCCTCTGTACTCTGCATCGTCGTTGCCCGCGATGAGTCCGATGATGGCAGAGTCATCAGAGAACTTCTGCAGGACCCAGCTGTCCGTGTCGTGTCTGAGGTCTGCAGTGTACTGGGTGAAGAGAAAAGGCGCGTGGACAGTGCCCTGGAGCACCCCCACACTGCAGGTCCGAGTGTCAGACACACAGTCCCGGGCTCTCACAAACTGGGGTCGGTTTGTGAGGTAGTCCAGGATCCACTCTGCCAGGTTGTAGTCCACACCAGCCATCTCCAGCTTGTCCCTCAGGAGCAGCAGCTGGATGGTGTTGAAGGCGCTGGAGAGATGAAAAAAATGGAATCCTCACAGCGCTGCCAGGCTTCTCCAGGTGAGAGAGAGCGGTGCAGCAGGGAAATGACGGCGTCCTCCACTCCAATGCCACACCGGTATGCAAACTGCAGCAGGTCCATGGCTGAGCTTCAGTGGGGTGGTCCAGGACCAGTGTCTTGGGCACTGGTACCACGCAGGAGGTCTTCCAGACCTGTGGTACCACCCTCAGCTTCAAGCTCATGTTGAAGTCATGCTCCATAACTCTGCACAGCTCATCTGCGCAGCAGACTTAAGGAGCCTGGAGCTGATGCCGTCTGGTCCTGCGGCCTTCCTTGTCTAATCCTCTTCATCTCTCTCCTCACCTGTGCTGCTGTGACAGCAGGTGGTTGGCTGGGGCTTTTGTGCTGGGGGGATGGGTGAGTCCAGGTGGAGTGGTGAGCTGAAAGGCCGAAGCAGAGGTGTGAAGAGGCAACGGGTGTGGGCCATTTTCCAGCTGTGGAGGGGGAGGGGTGATTGATCACATCTCAGGAAGTGAGAGTTTTAGTTCATTCACCCACTGTAAGCCCCTCCCTCCGTCTGGACAGGGGGGACTTTGAAGCCTGAGATGGTTTTCAGGCTCCTCCACACTCCCTGAATGTTCTGCTGCTGCAGTTGCTCCTCCATTTTCCTCTTGTAGCTGGCTTCCACCTGCCTGATCCTCCTTCTCAGCTTCTTCTGCACGGTCCTCAGCTCTTCCTTGTTCCCTGACTTGAAAGCTCTCTTCTTCTCCCTCAGCAAGAGCTTTCACGGTTAATCCACGGCTTGTTGCTTGGAAAACACCGCACCGTCCGGGAGGGTACAATGTTTTCAAAAACAGAAGTTTATGTAGTTCGTGATGCACTCTGTGATGATGTTGATGTCCTCCCCATGTGGGTCATAAAATTCAGACCACACAGTGGTGCTAAAGCAGTCCCTCAGAGCCTCCTCGCTCTCAACAGTCCACCTCTTCATCACACGGGGCACCGCAGGCTGCCTGTGCACACTGGGTTAATACACAGGCCACAGATGTACAAGATTGTGGTCAGAGTTACCCGGGGGGAGAGGGGAATGAAGAATAAAACCTCCTTGGTGTTGGCAAAGAACAAGTCCAGTGTTTTCTTGTCTCTCCCTTGTTCTGTCCGCTCGCATTTCTGGGGTCAACCATGTCTCCCGTAAAAAGCATGACGCTGCATGACCCTTTACGTACCTTCCTATTTTGTTATACTGCTTCAATGTATTAAATGCTTTTACTGTTAGAATCTTAGGAGCCGAGTAGCGGGCCACACCATCATAATCTGAGTGTGCATTTTGTTAGCTTAGCCTAGCCTCGCCCTTTGGTTTGAATGGGGAGGTTAGGCAAGGCAAGGCAAGTTTATTTGTAGAGCACAATTCGTACACAAGGCAATTCAAAGTGCTTCACACAACAGGAAAAAATGCATTAAAATCACAAAGACATGGCAGAAATCACAATCTTAGTTCAAGACATAAAAAGAGAAGAGTGCAAAGAAAAGCATTTCAGTCATATGCACAGCCAAACAAAACAGTTTTTAGTTTAGATTTGAACATTGCCAGAGTAGCGGCCTGTCTCACATCCTCAGGAAGACTGTTCCAGATTTTAGCTGCATAAAACTGAAACGCACATTCCCCATGTTTAGTCCTGACTCTGGGCACCAGCAGGAGGCCGGTCCCTGAGGTCCTCAGAGTCCGAGATGGTTCATATGGCACTAAACATGTCCGAGATGTACTTTGGTGCTAGGCCATGGAGAGACTTGTATACAAGCAGAGCTGCTTTGAAGTCTATTCTCTGAGCCACAGGGAGCCAGTGCAGAGACCTGAGCACAGGACTAATGTGATCGTACTTCCTGGTTCTAGTCAGGACCCGAGCAGCAGCGTTCTGGATGTACTGCAGCTGTTTTACAGCTCGTTTGGAGAGGCCAGTGAGCAGGCCGTTACAGTAGTCTAATCTACTAGAGACAAACGCATGGATAAGTCTCTCCAGGTCTGGTTTAGACACTATACTTTTGATTTTGGCTAATGTTTTTTAGATGGTAAAAAGCTGCTGATGTGATTGATCTGACGTGGCTGTTAAAATTCAAATCTGAGTCCATTATTACCCCCAGATTTCTAACTTGATGTGTAGGTTTTAGAGCGAGACTCTGGAGGTGACAGTTAACAATTTCTCTTTGTTTCTGTTGGGCCAAAGACGATGATTTCAGTCTTGTCTGAGTTCAGCTGGAGAAAGTTGTTTTGCATCCACACACTGATCTGTTGGATGCAGTGACAGAGTGAATCCACTGGTCCATATTCACCTGCCGTCAGTGAAACATAGATCTGAGTGTCGTCTGCGTAATTGTGATAGGACACATTCTCGCTGCGTATCAACTGACCTAACGGCAGCATGTAGAGGTTGAACAGAAGGGGTCCCAGCCAGGATTGACCCTTGGGGCACCCCACAGGTCAGGGGCATCTGGTCTGAGACACAGTTACCAATTTCGATAAAGAATTTCCTGTCTTCCAGATAGGACTTTAACCAGTTTAGAGCAGTGCCAGTGATGCCCACCCAGTCCTCTAGTCTCTGTAAGAGGGTCCCATGATCGACAGTGTCAAAAGCAGCACTCAGATCTAACAGAATTAAGACTGAGGCTTTGCCCGCGTCAGTGTTCAGGTGGATGTCATTTGTCACCTTGACAAGAGCAGTCTCAGTGCTGTGATGAGGTCTAAAACCTGACTGGAAAACATCAAATGAGTTGTTTATTAAGAGGAAATCAGTGAGCTGTTGGTAAACAACCTTTTCAAGGACTTTGGCCCCAAAATGGCAGATTAGAGATGGGCCGGTAATTACTCAGTACTGCGGCATCAAGACTGCTCTTCTTTAGGAGAGGCTTTATGACCGCAGTTTTCAAAGACATTGGGAATGTTCCAGATTGAAGCGACATGTTAACTATTTGAGTGAGTGGTGCTAACAAACTGTTCAGCACAGACTTTAGAAATCTGGTGGGTAACACATCGAGGCAGCATGTAGATGAACTCAGACTGGTGATGATCTCCTGGACAGTTTTGTCAGTTACAGGTGCAAAGTGAGTCAGCTCTAAGTGTGTAGGTGGTTTGAGGGTTATTTTTTGCATTGTAGAATTTATAGCATTTTTTAATGCCCTGAACTTTGTCATTAAAGAATAATGCAAACTCATTACACTTGGATGTGGAAATGAGTTCTAACGGCAGCTGAGCTGGAAGGTTTGTTAATCTGTTTACTGTGGCAAACAGGACACGCCAGTTTGTTACAGCAGCTTCCAATTATTTCAGAAAAATATCCTTCCCTAGTTCTACATAAAATGAGGTTGTACATGTACAACTTCTCTCTGTAAATCTCTTTCTGAACCTGGAGCTTCGACTTGCGCCATTTTCGTTCGGCCCGGCGGCACTCCCTTTTCTGTGCCCTGACCGAATCATCATTTCTCCATGGCGCCTTCTGCTTATTTTTAACAATTTTAGCCTTCATAGGGGCAATGGTGTCGAGAACATTCAAAACACTAGATGTAACAGAGTTCAACAAATCATTTACATTAGAACATGAGACATTTTCAAAGTTTAATCATTTCCATAAACAGTTTTCCCGTGCTGTCATTTATATGTCTTCTCCGGACAATTTGCAGGACCAGCTGGTGGTTTGGGAAAAACAGACAGGTCAAAGAAGACACAGAAATGATCAGACAGAGCAACATCGACCACATTGACGTTTGAAATATTAACCCCTTTTGTAATTAGAAGATCTAGAGTGTGCCCTCTGCTGTGGGTGGGGCCACTTACGCGCTGAGTAAGACCGAAAGTTTCAAGGACAGCATGAAGCTCTTTAGCATTTCTGTCACAAATATTATCAACATGAACATTGAAATCACCTGTTATAACCAAACCATCAAAGTCTGTGCATACGACTGAAAGCATCTCAGTAAAATCATCAATAAAACTTTTGCAGTGCTGAGGAGGCTTGTATAAAACAATGAAGAGAATGGATGGAGACTGTTTTAGCTCAATTTTAAAGGCTACGTACTCAAATGTTGAAAACACCCCAAAGGACAACCTGTGGGTAAACTATTTCATCTCTAACAAAAGCACACACACCTCCTACCTTTTTGTTTTCTCGTGTTTCAGATTCAAACATAAAGTTGGGTGGAGCAGATTCTATTAGAACTAAATTTCCTGTGTTTTTGTCAAGCCATGTTTCAGTTAAAAACATAAAATCAAGATTATAAGAAGAAATAAAATTATTAATTAAGAATGATTTGTTACATAAGGATCTGACATTTAGCACAGCAAGTTTCAGACTAGTTTCAGTGAGACTGGGCGTTATCTTTTTACAGGGAATATGAATCAAATTTCTCAGATTGGGCAATCGGACTCGCATTTTGTTTTCCCATCTGTGTGATGTTACTACAGAAATAGCACTAGGGGAGGCTGTTTTTACACAGGGCCCCGGGTTGGTTTGATTTTTAATATGACTATAAGTATAAGGATGCACTGAGACCCAGTGCATCCTAGCTATGGGAGATACAACGTGAAAGGCGAGGGGGATAGGTGGGGGGACTTTTGTTGGTGTAGTGGGAGCCGGTGAGCGTTTGGGACCAGGTGAAAGGCGGGTGGGTTTTGGTGGGGTGATTTTTGTCTGTGTAGCAACAGTCAGGGGAGAGTTCATCATCGTTGATATCAGAACTCTTGCTAAATTAGGCGTGAGTGGAGCCATCTTAATGCCTGATTTGATCAGATGTTCAAGATTGCTGGGAAGGCCCCTGGGTGAGAGTGGAGATGGAAAGGAGAGTGAGGAATCTGTAGTGGGAGTAGATGTTGCAGGGGGGATCCAGGGCTGCTCTGAGGGCAGGGGCGATGGCGGGGATACTGCCGGGCCCGCCACAGATGGGTCCAAGGCCTTTGATGAGGACCGTGCAGGAAAGAACTGAAATGACTCCTGCGCGAGCCGAGGTTAGCATTTTCTCTAAATGCCTTTTTTCTCAAATATCAATGAAGCTTTTCTCATGGTTACTTGAATACAAATGCTGTGTATTGCTTGATTGTTAATGTATTTGGAAGCACTTTAAGGTCCAAACTTGATGATCGTTTGTCCATATTACATTTAAAGCACTTCATGCACTTTAATATTGAGGGGCATTAATTCAATACACTGTTTTAAGTACTGTACATGCCTGAACAATAAGAGCTATTTTATTAATCTAATGTTATTTATTATATTATAAATTATGCCCTTTGATACTGATATTGAAACTTGAAACTAGTTGTATCTTTTGATGTGCACATGATTGATTGATTGATTGATTGATTGATTGATTGATTTGGTTTGGTCCTGTTATTGTAACTGAGCCAAACTAAACTTTAGGCAGCAAGACTAAAGCCTCACTTCAAGCCCAGACACTACTACAAGAACTACCTGCACTGCTCGGGCCGGTAGGAGGCTCTTGCAGCCACCCTTTACTCTTCCCAAGAACTTGTCTCAATTGCACCGCTGCTCGTGGTTACGACACGCACACACACACACACACACACACACACACACACACATACACTTCCCTTCACTGTTCCACATCCTTCGGCTTATTGGACAATTGCAATTTCAGCTTGACACACTCTGAGGACTTTAGAACTTTTCTGCCTACATGATTTCATTCATATGAATTACATTGAACGTTGCATTTGCATTTAGCTATAAAATGTACATATCTCTAGCCTTGTTTTGTAAATAAGTGAATGGCCATTCTTATGTTTCTCTATATGTTTATGTATACTCAATATAAGGTACTGCAAAACTTAATTACGCTCTGTTTTCTTACTTACTCTGTTCCGAGAGCCGCAGAACGTTTCTGTACTAGCCCAACAACAATTATAACTATCATTATTATTATTATTATTATAATAATTATTATTGCATTGTTACCAGTGATTATTCACTTCAAATGCCATCTCAAATGACGGATGTGGATTTGAGCGCGTGGCCTGGTGCATTCTGTGAATGGCCAGAATCGTAACACACAATACACTTCAAAACTAGGGCACATGTGTTACTATCCCCACATGAATGAGATAATAATCATTATAAAACAACCTTCATGGGCATAAATAACATTTAAGTTATTCAATTATAAATAATAGAATAATCACAATAATCACAATCACATTTTATGTGACTACAACTGAATCTTTTTCTACACATTTAATGTTTTTTACTTTTTTCCCCACTCACATAAACAGCGTAGTGCCGTTACACACTCAGCTCTTTGACACCTGTTTCTGTACAGACACATGTGCTCATCCCCACCGTCACATCACATTCAACCAAAATCCTCCTAGTCTGCGTAAAACCGGTGCAGCCTTGCGTAACGGTGCGGTACTGAAAGTGACTCATGCAGTCCTTGTTGTCACCGGGGAATCAGGGTCTGGGCACCAGGACTAAAGGCTAATTCTTACTTCATAAGAAGCAAGAAGTCTGTTAGTTTACGTATAGGGGTGCCACAACAAGAACAAAGTTCACTTCAGCTCTGGCATTCGTACTTCAACAGAAGCACTGCAGGCGAGCTCCACTAGAAACTAATTTCAACCGCTTTTTTCTGCAACCTTTACCCAAGGCTCATGAACATAGGTGAGGGTAGGAACGTAGATTGACCGGTAAATCAAGAGCTTTCGACTCAACTCCTTCTTCACCACAACATTCCGATGCAGCGACCGCATCACTGCAGACGCTGCACCGATCCGCCTGTCAATCTCACGCTCCATACTTCCCTCACTCGTGAACAAGACCCCGAGATACTTGAACTCCTCTACTTGGGGCAAGGACTCCCCACCCACCTGGGGGGGCAATCCATGACCAACCATGGCCTTGGAGGTGCTGATTCTCATCCCAGCTGCTTCACACTCGGCTGCAAACCGTCCCAGTGCATGTTGCAGGTCCAGGTTTGATGGAGCCATCAGAACAACATCATCTGCAAACAGCAGAGATGAGATCCTGTGCTCTCCAAACCGGACCCCCTCCGCCCCCTGACTGCGCCTAGAAATTCTGTCCATAAAAGCAATGAATAGAACCAGTGACAAAGGGCAGCCCTGCTGAGTCCTACATGCATCTGGAACAGAAGGGACTGTCCCTGACTGCCACACAATTTTGCAGAGGCGTGTCAGCCAAAACATCCACCCCGGGAGCCCTGCCATGGAGGAGTTTGCATACAACCTCAGTGACTTCAACTTGGGTGATGGACGAGTCAGCCTCCGAGTCCTCAATCTCTGCCTCCTGAAAGTTTTCCTTTCACAGTCCGACGACATCCCCAGTCCAGCTCAACAAGTCTCCACCCGGTGTTGGTGAAGCACTGCTTCCCCTCTCTTCACCCGAGTGTCCAAGACACGCGACCAGATGTCAGATGACACGACAACAAAGTCGATCATTGGACTCCGGCCTAGGGTGTCCTGGTACCATGTACATTGATGGAAAAACTTGTGCTTGAACATTGTATTCATCATGGACAATCTGTGGCTGACACAGAAGTTCAATAATTGAACACTGCTCGGGTTCGGATTGGAGAGGCCGCCCACATAGGCGTTGAAGTCGCCTATGAACAAAGGAGTTCCCGGTTGTTGCACTGTCCAGTACCTCTCCCGGGGACTACAAGAAGGCTGGGTACTCTGCACTGCTGTTCGGCCCATAGGCCGACACAACAGTGAGAGATCTGTCCCCAACCCGAAGGCATAGCGATCCTCTCATTCATCCAGGTGAACTCCAACACATGACAGCTGAGCTGTGGGGCTACAAGTAAACCCACACCAGCCCGCTGCCTCTCCCTGCAGGCAACACCAGGAAAGTGTAGCGTCCAGCCCCTCTCGAGGAGGTGGGTTCCAGAGCCCAAACTGTGCGTGGAGGTGAAGCCGACTATATCTAGTCGATACCGCTCAGCCTCCTGCACATGCCCAGGCTCTTTTCCCCTCAGCAAGGTGCCGTTCCCAGAATCAGTTTCTGTGTCCGAAGATCTGGCCCCTGGCCCATTGACCGCCACCCAGATCTCTCTGCCCCGGCACCTTATGGATCTTCCCGCAGGTGGTGGGACCACGAGAGGACGGCCCCACGTCGCTCGTTCGGGCTGTAACCGGCCTGGCCCTGTGGGGAAAGACAGCCAACAGACGCTTACCGTTGATCACACACCCCAGGCCTGGCTCTAGGATGGGGCCCCAGTAATGCCAATCCGGGTGACGTAACTGGCATGGGTTAAGTTCTATTGATAGGGGCTTGTGAAACAGAATTTCTTAGATATTTGGGTGGGGTAAAAGTAAACGGTATGGGAATGCAAGAAACCCCTAATTTGATTTATAACTCTAGAATTATCAAAAGAAAAAGAAGGCTGGGGTGTCGTGGAAAATCATCTTTAACGGTTATTGAGAACATTAATAAAACAATAGAACTTGTCTTGGCTCAAAAGTGAATAGTTTAATTCTGTTGTACAACAGGTTTTAATCTTTGTCCCTACTTCAAACATCCCTGTTGTCTGCGGACAGGGACAGTTGTGTAAGAGCATGAGGGGTCATTTTACATACAGTCAGCATTCTGGTATTTTCTGCCACAACAGACCTCTCTCTTAAAAATAAAAGAACACAGTTTCCTTATTAATCATACATTAGCAAGCAAATAAAGAATAACATGTCAATACACCAATAAACCATGAACAAATTGGTGTCCTGAAAACCAAAAGAAAGTTAGTACAAGTCTTCTCACTCAGGAGGGTCCATTTATGGATCTGTGTGTCCTGGGATCCTCCCTCATGAGGAGGAGGGGACACGTGTTTTCCTGTGTGAGTGTTTTTACCTATTGATGTAGATGAAAAGCAGCACTCAAGCTTATACTTTTATCTGTGTTGATTCAGACCTGCTCGGACCACAGGGGTCATGGCTTTGCACTTGGGTTCATTGCAATTTGGATGTCCCACGGCGTTGTGTCCTGAGGTTGAGGTGGGGACATTGTGACTGTCACGGCAGTCTGGATGTGTAGATGGTTGGGTTGGTTTTTGGTTCCATGGGTGAACTGAGAACTGCTTGGTTGAGACTGTCATGGCAGTCTGGAGTCGGCCCTGAAACCTGTCTCTGGGAGATGGTTGGGTTTGTTTCGGTGATCAGCAGGGCTCTGTGTGGGCCCAACCAGCGTTTCGACCTACAGTGTTTGTGCCTCAGCTGCCTTGGTAGAGCTGCTTTCGCCTGCACAGAAATAGAGGAAAGAAAAAGTGCTTTCCTCCTCATGCTCGGTCTGGTCTGTGGGAGAGAAAGAAAATTTTATTTTCTGTAGTCCACATTAAATTCATGGGCTCATTTTCCAAAAATGAGTTGAGCCAGTTGAAAGTTTTTAAATGCCATTTTAATCTGGGAAAACCTGTTGAGATAAAGCAGAAGAGAGTGTCGTACAAGAAAACCAAATTTAAGATTATGATAAAACATGCCTCAATGTTGTCAGCGTAATCCCACATTCGTCCAGGAGTGTTCCATTGTAGAAAAAGATTCAGTTGTAGTCATCTGGACTCTGTTTTAGAAAAACGATACGTTTCGACTCTCATCCAAGAGTCATTCTCACTCTGTGAAACAAGTCTGAGAACTCAGGTTTATATCCTACTCTTTGAAAGCCCTGCCTAGAAGGCAGGACCTCCTGATAATGGGCCATCTACATCCTATTGTGACCTGACAGCATCCGAATGCCCGGGCGTCTCCAGGGTTTCAGCAGACCATTATAAACAACTGGAAGGTTGAATCTTAAACCTCCATTACGATTTAAGGAAGGATTCTCTTTTTTAACAAAGATGGCTCTCCTTAACTCGCCTTTGAAATCATCTTTTCTCCTGCTCATTTGCTTCAATGTTTTTTGAGACCTCAAAAGACACGTAAACACGTGAGTAAACATAGACAAGACATTCTCAATCATTCACGGTCACACAAACATATAGTGTTCGTAAGACGTTAGGTCCAAAAAGGTAGTTTTGTCAAGTCTAAAAATAAAAAATAAAAAATACAATTTTATTCTGTGCACATTTGTTAAAGAAAAAAAAAAAGAAAAAAATCCTGTACAAACAGATCTTTTGTGACTGATTGCAGACAGGAAGTGTCCTGTCTGTAATCACATGACCCAAAATATTGACAATAGTTTTTTTTTAAATCCGATTTGTTCTTGCTGCAGCAAGCTTGATAAAATCTTTCAATATTTGATTGCTGTCAATCAAAGCAGACACTCTTGATCTAATTACATTTAGCGTAATTAATTCTTCCTCAGTGTCCTTTGCATCTTCTTGACCTCCTCATCTCCAGTGGCAGATTGTGGATTGTCAAGAGGGGGCAGCAAGAGCCTGTCCAGGTGAGGGTACTTTCAAACAGAATTAGTTCTGCAAGCAGGAAGCTGGTTGGAGGTTTAAGTTTGGACATCCCAAAATCTTTTTGTGAGCAGCTTTTCACACCGTTAAGCTTTAAAAAGCTGGTAAGACAGTAAATCTCCTTTGTCTCTGACATTAGCATTCTCAGTGTTTGCTCTCTCATATGCCAACGAAATAAGTTTTGAAGTTGCCTGCTCTTTGTTCCCGTTTTATTTTACCTTCACAGCTGATCATTAATCTGCCAACAGTCCGTGTTCGTTTTCTGTAAGAGTGGAGTGTTTAATGGTCAACGCTTTCCTACGCTACAGATCTAATAACACATACCAGTATAGTGATGACCAGGATTCAGCAAGTTCTCCTTCGAAGATTTATTCCCTATTACAAAGCCACCTAATACAAGGTCCTGGACGTCCAGGACGCTAACAATGGTCGTTCTCTCCTCTAACTTCTTCTGAACACACCACTCGTCCCGAACGCCAGTATTTTATTACAAAACACATGAATAATAATGACTAAAACCAGATCTGCATGTGACATGTGTTTATAGATTCTGGGAACCACTCCATCCGGTCCCGGAGGGCCTGTAGCCAGGAGTGGGAAATTGTGTGCTTGCGGTGGGATTATGGCGGGGTTTGCTAAATAAGCGCGTTTAGTTTTTAATTTTGGTAATTTCGCCAATTCGTCTTGATTCTGCTTCAACAGGGCCTTCAAATAGGCTAACCCTTTTTTCACTTTCTTCTGCTTTTTTCCTCCCATGCCGCTCGCTCCGCCGGGTCTATTGCTGCCTTACTCTGCTCCTTGAAATATCGTTGAGTCTCTTTAGCTTGATGAATTTGAGAGTTTAAGGTGTTGACCTTTTCCCTTACGTCATATGCTTCTACATTGTCGTTGTCATCGTCATCGCTGTCTTCGAGAGAATATATTAAAGATGATTCTCTTCGTTTGTGTCGGACAGCAGGCTATGGAACTACTTTCAGTTCCTTGAATTGGTCACTCAATTTAAGCAGTTCTGGGGCAGTCTTTTTGAGGCATTCCTCAGATACTTCGGTTTTCATTTTATCCAATTTAACTTGATGTTCTTCCAGTTGAGCCTGTAATTTGCTTTCAGTCGCTTTGACTTGTTTGGTTAGAGTGATGAAATGTTCGGTCATGCTTGCTGCTGCCATTTCTGCAGAGAGTGGATCACGCTTCTTAGCTATTTGTTGCTTCTCATCTTTTGATAAATTTAATTGTCTCGCAAGCATATCGTTCAGTTGTCCTAATTGGTCTTCATCCAGTGGTTGCGAAGGTTGTACATCTGCATTCAAAAGTCCATGCAGCGACAGCAAAGGGTACAACCCTGTCGGGCCAGCAGGTGGTGCTGTAGGATTACTTACCTCAGCGTAAGAGGGCGGCGCCTGCTTTGCAGGGACGTCCTTACTTGGTTTTGACACCACAAACGCTGTTGTGTTCTCCGCCCACATTACTCTAAGCACCTCCTTCAGAGGGCGGATCCAGTCCCGTCGTTTCTGCAGTTCCTCTTTTTTTGTCTCTCATCTTTTTCCTCTCTTCAGATGTCATGTCGCCTCTTCGTAGTTCGCTTTCTATGTCCTGGACAGCTCCTGCTGTCGCTTCATCCAATGTGGTGACAAGTGCGGTAAACTTACCGAGCTGCACTGCCTTTGTCACATCTTCTCCTTCTTCCATCAGTCCACTTTCACAAATCCTAACTAAATCACTTACCTTCCCTCTCTTGTACATGCATGTTGTGGCATTCGGGGCCACGCTCGTGCGATCCATTCGCGCGATAACATTTGTGTTCTCCCAGACATCTTTAGTTTATTTATTTTATAGTTATTTAAAACATTATATATTTTATCGCTACCTATTTTATCGGAAACTTTTATGTCCCGCGTAACTAATAACGAAGGGCGTTAAACTTAAATTCTTTGAAAACAATAATAATCGCTACCCCCGCTCGGGATTTCTTCTGTCCCGCGTAACTAATAACGAAGGGCGTCTAAACCCGTTAATTCTTTGAAACAATAAATATTTTATCGCTACGGGATTTCTTCTGTCCCGCGTAACTAATAACGAAGGGCGTCTAAACCCGTTAATTCTTTGAAACAATAATATTTTATCGCTACCCCCGCTCGGGATTTCTTCTGTCCCGCGTAAACTAATAACGAAGGGCGTCTAAACCCGCTAATCTTTGTGGGCTCTTATCAGCTTAGCCTCTATAAGGTTTTTTTATCAGCTCCCCAGTCTGACAACGCATTCCCAGGAACGTTTTGATTCGCGCACGCGCGTCCGGTTTGCGGGGAGATATCACCTACGTGGGTCTTTCGACCGTTTTACAGCGCAACGCGCAACGCGTGACTCTTCATAATACGTCTTCTTTAATGTTTCAACTTTATTTGCTCTTTAGGATCCTAACGACTTTCCCTTCTACAGTCCACCGTCAAATTAGACCTGATTAACCAATGTATGGATTTTCCCACAATGCTAAATTTGAAAAAATGCCAATAGACTTACTTTGATCTCTAAAAAAGGAGAGAATCCAAATAGTCTTACTTTTCTAGTTGTGGGATCCCAAGGAAAATCCAAACATCAGGCGTGGAGTGTAGGACTGGTATGTCTACCGCAATGATAATAGGATGGGTCCGGTCCGTAATCCGTCCCGCGTTGACCAACGCTCCCCCCTTCAGTCAACGTCGGGGTTCACCATTTGAAGTTGCCTGCTCTTTGTTCCCGTTTTATTTTACCTTCACAGCTGATCATTAATCTGCCAACAGTCCGTGTTCGTTTTCTGTAAGAGTGGAGTGTTTAATGGTCAACGCTTTCCTACGCTACAGATCTAATAACACATACCAGTATAGTGATGACCAGGATTCAGCAAGTTCTCCTTCGAAGATTTATTCCCTATTACAAAGCCACCTAATACAAGGTCCTGGACGTCCAGGACGCTAACAATGGTCGTTCTCTCCTCTAACTTCTTCTGAACACACCACTCGTCCCGAACGCCAGTATTTTATTACAAAAACACATGAATAATAATGAATATGCAGTGCGGAGGATGGGATCATTCTTCGTGTATTTCTGTGATTGGTTCAGGTTCTGGTTTTCTGATATTATTTCAACCACGCCTGCCTACACTCCTGGCTTTCGTCAGTCCAGTTTAACCCGAGTGGACCATGTTCTCGACCTCCATTGTCAATGCGGCTGCTCGGAGCTGTGGTCGCAAGGTCTCAGGTGCCTGTCGCGGCGGCAACCCCCGAACCCGGTGGTGGACACCGGAAGTAAGGGATGCCGTCAGGCGGAAGAAGGAGGCCTATCAGGCCTCTTTGGCTTGTGGGACTCCTGATGCCGTTGACGGGTATCGGCGGGCCAGGCGTGCCGCAGCTCGTGCTGTCGCAGAGGCAAAAACCCGGGTCTGGGAGGAGTTCGGGGAGGCCCTGGAGGAGGACTATTGGTCGGCCCCAAAGAAATTCTGGCAAACCGTCCGGCGCCTCAGGAGGCGGTGCGGGTGGGGACCTGCTGACCTCGACTGGGGATGTCGTCGGGCGGTGGAAGGAGTACTTTGAGGACCTCCTAAATCCCAGTAGAGACGGAGGACTCGGAGGCTGACTCATCTATCACCCAAGCCGAAGTCATTGAGGTTGTTGGCAAACTCCTCGGTGGCAGAGCTCCGGGGGTGGATGAGATAAGCCCCGAGTACCTAAAGTCTTTGGATGTTGCAGGACTGTCTTGGTTGACACGCCTTTGCAACATCGCGTGGCGGTCGGGGTCGGTGCCTCTGGACTGGCAGACCGGGGTGGCGGGGACCCTTCCTCTGTTCAAGAAGGGGGACCGGAGGGTGTGCTCCAACTATAGAGGGATCACACTCCTCCCCTGGTAAGGTCTATTCCAGGGTACTGGAGAGGAGAATCCGACCGATAGTCGAACCTCGGCTTCAGGAGGAGCAGAGTGGTTTTCGTCCTGGTCGTGGAACACTGGACCAGCTCTATACTCTCCATCGGGTGCTCGAGGGTTCATGGGAGTTTGCCCAACCAGTCCACATGTGCTTTGTGGATCTGGAGAAGGCTTTCGACCGTGTCCCACGGGGTGCCCTTTGGGGGGTGCTGCGGGAGTACGGGGTCCGGGGCCCTTTGCTCAGGGCTGTCCGGTCCCTGTATGACCGGAGCAGGAGCTGTGTTCGCATTGCCGGCAGTAAGTCAGACCTGTTCCCAGTGCGTGTTGGACTCCGCCAGGGCTGCCCTTTGTCACCGGTTCTGTTCATTGTTTTTATGGACAGAATTTCTAGGCGCAGTCAGGGGCGGAGGGGGTCCGGTTTGGAGAGCACAGGATCTCATCTCTGCTGTTTGCAGATGATGTTGTCCTGATGGCTCCATCAAACCTGGACCTGCAACATGCACTGGGACGGTTTGCAGCCGAGTGTGAAGCAGCTGGGATGAGAATCAGCACCTCCAAATCTGAGGCCATGGTTCTCGACCGGAAAAAGGTGGCTTGCCCTCTCCAGGTGGGTGGGGAGTCCTTGCCCCAAGTGGAGGAGTTTAAGTATCTCGGGATCTTGTTCACGAGTGAGGGAAGGATGGAGCGTGAGATTGACAGGCGGATCGGTGCAGCGTCTGCAGTGATGCGGTCGCTGCATCGGACCATTGTGGTAAAGAAGGAGCTGAGTCGAAAGACAAAGCTCTCGATTTACCGGTCAATCTACGTTCCTACCCTCACCTTTGGTCATGAGCTTTGGGTAGTGACCGAAAGGACAAGATCGCGGATACAAGCGGTCGAAATGAGTTTCCTCCGCAGGGTGGCTGGGCGCTCCCTTAGAGATAGGGTGAGGAGCTCAGTCACACGGGAGGAGCTCGGAGTAGAGCCGCTGCTCCTCCACGTTGAGAGGAGCCAGCTGAGGTGGCTCGGGCATCTGTTCCGGATGCCTCCTGGACGCCTCCCTAGGGAGGTGTTTCGGGCATGTCCCACCGGGAGGAGGCCCCGGGGAAGACCCAGGACACGCTGGAGGGACTATGTCTCTCGGCTGGCCTGGGAACGCCTCGGGATCCCCCCGGAGGAGTTGGAGGAAGTGTCTGGGGAAAAGGAAGTCTGGGAGTCCCTGCTTAGACTGCTGCCCCCGCGACCCGGCCCCGGATAAAGCGGAAGAAGATGGATGGATGGATAGTAATACAAGGTTGGAAACATTGTCACTCGCGTATGTCACAGTCCCAGCTGCGCCTCTTCGTCCTGACTCGCCCCTTCGTCCTGACTCCGCCCCGCTGTAGCGTCTGTTTCTTCTCCGAGAGAAGAACATAGTTATGGGTCGTTGTTGGCGCTCTCTTTTTCTGAGCAAGAAGATTTTTATAAACGGATATGCCACCTTCGATTCGATTCTATTTGAGAACTGCAATGAACGACTCATCAAAGGGTCCCAAAGGGCCCCATTCTTGTGCCGTGCGCTGACATAGTCACAGGTTTTGTGGGTTTTGTCACAGAGAAAAAATGCAAACGTAAAGTTGGCAGAATGTACAGAAACGAAAACTGTTGACAAGTGAAAAACCAATACAGTACAGCGTCAATATTTTATTTCTAGACAACAGTAAAGCCCCTGAGCCAATCAGGATTCAGAGCACAATGCACTGTAAAAATATCCACACTGTAAAGAAAATCCGTGAAGCAGCGAAGCCGTGTGAAAGATGAAAGGCGATATAGCGAGGGATCACTGTATTCACTACAGCAGAAGAGATGTTGGCTCCCTTTGATTTTCTCTCTATTTCAATGAAAGGGACTTGGACTTTACTGTTGACATGTGAGTGCTTGTCCAATGTAGGCCCGAGATGAATTCTAATGTATAAAGACGTGGGCGCAGCAGAGCTCATTTCATCACAAACCCAGGTGGAAAACTCGGTTCTGAACTCTCTCTCTCACACGTTACGTCATCACGTTGTTGCGCCGTGCGTCGTGTGTCAGTCGATGCACCGCCAATCAGCTGTATATTAACCCGGAAGTTAGTTGCGCTAGCAACATGCCGGTCTGGAATTTGGGTTGTTGCTCCAGGTGGGTTAAATGGTAAGATAAAATCACCTTTATTTGTCCCACAATGGGGAAATTGCAGTGTTGCAACAAAGGGTACAGAAACAGATTTTGCAGAGAATAATAACAGATCACTTAGAAAAAGAAACATCTTATGAAAAAACTCTTATAAAAAACTCTTATAAAAATAGATAACTAGAAAAAAAGAAAACTCTTATAATCTTGGTAATAATAACACTCTTATTTACAGCTGTCATATGGACAGGAAATATTGCACCAGGGATGATTGACATTATGTCACAATATTGCACAGGAGTATAACAGTATTGCACAGGAGTATGACAGTATTGCACAGGAGTATGACAGTATTGCACAGGAGTATAACTATTGCACAGGAGTATAACAGTATTGCACAGGAGTATGACAGTATTGCACATGATTATGACATTATTGCGCAGGAGTATCACAGTATTGCACTGGAGTATCAACAGTATTGCACAGGAGTATGACAGTATTGCAGGAGTATTACAGTATTGCACAGGAGTATAACAGTATTGCACCGGTGTATAACTATTGCACAGCAGTATAACAGTATTGCACAGGAGTATGACAGTATTGCACAGGAGTATAACAGTATTGCACATGATTATGAAATCTGAATGACACGTTCAGGACTAACAGTGTTTGTTGTAAAGTCTGACAGCAGCAGAAGGAAAGACCTGTGAAACCTCTCCTTCACACAGCGAGGGTGGATCAGTCTGTCACTGAAGCTGCTCTCCAGAGCGGACAGAGGGTCTGCAGGGGGCGAGACTCATGGTCCAGCATAGATGTGAGTTTAGCCAGGACCCTTATGTCCCTCACCTCCTGCACCGAGTCCAGAGCACAGCCCAGGAACGGAGCTGGACTTCTTGATGACTTTGTCCAGCTTTATCCTCTCTCTCTCTGATGCTGCTTCTCCAGCAGACCACAGTGTAAAGGAGGGCTGATGCCACCACAGAGTCGTAGAAGGTCCTCAGGAGTGGACTGCTCACTCCAAAGGACCGGAGTCTCCTCAGGAGGTAGAGTTGACTCTGGCTCTTCCTGTACAGTGCGTCTGTGTTATGAGTCCAGTCCAGTGAGGGGGCAGCAGAGTGGAGTCACTATCTCCTTGGTCTTCCCTGCGTTGATGAGGAGGTGGTTCTGCTGACACCAGTCCACAAAGTCCTGCGCGAGTCCTCTGTACTCTGCATCGTCGTTGCCCGCGATGAGTCCGATGATGGCAGAGTCATCAGAGAACTTCTGCAGGACCCAGCTGTCCGTGTCGTGTCTGAGGTCTGCAGTGTACTGGGTGAAGAGAAAAGGCGCGTGGACAGTGCCCTGGAGCACCCCCACACTGCAGGTCCGAGTGTCAGACACACAGTCCCGGGCTCTCACAAACTGGGGTCGGTTTGTGAGGTAGTCCAGGATCCACTCTGCCAGGTTGTAGTCCACACCAGCCATCTCCAGCTTGTCCCTCAGGAGCAGCAGCTGGATGGTGTTGAAGGCGCTGGAGAGATGAAAAAAATGGAATCCTCACAGCGCTGCCAGGCTTCTCCAGGTGAGAGAGAGCGGTGCAGCAGGGAAATGACGGCGTCCTCCACTCCAATGCCACACCGGTATGCAAACTGCAGCAGGTCCATGGCTGAGCTTCAGTGGGGTGGTCCAGGACCAGTGTCTTGGGCACTGGTACCACGCAGGAGGTCTTCCAGACCTGTGGTACCACCTCAGCTTCAAGCTCATGTTGAAGTCATGCTCCATAACTCTGCACAGCTCATCTGCGCAGGACTTAAGGAGCCTGGAGCTGATGCCGTCTGGTCCTGCGGCCTTCCTTGTCTAATCCTCTTCATCTCTCTCTCTCACCTGTGCTGCTGTGACAGCAGGTGGTTGGCTGGGGCTTTGTGCTGGGGGGATGGGTGAGTCCAGGTGGAGTGGTGAGCTGAAAGGCCGAAGCAGAGGTGTGAAGAGGAACGGGTGTGGGCCATTTTCCCAGCTGTGGAGGGGGAGGGGTGATTGATCACATCTCAGGAAGTGAGAGTTTTAGTTCATTCACCCACTGTAAGCCCTCCCTCCGTCTGGACAGGGGGGACTTTGAAGCCTGAGATGGTTTTCAGGCTCCTCCACACTCCCTGAATGTTCTGCTGCTGCAGTTGCTCCTCCATTTTCCTCTTGTAGCTGGCTTCCACCTGCCTGATCTCCTTCTCAGCTTCTTCTGCCGGTCCTCAGCTCTTCCTTGTTCCCTGACCTTGAAAGCTCTCTTCTTCTCCTCAGCAGAGCTTTCACGGTTAATCCACGGCTTGTTGCTTGGAAAACACGCACCGTCCGGGAGGGTACAATGTTTTCAAACAGAAGTTTATGTAGTTCGTGATGCACTCTGTGATGATGTTGATGTCCTCCCCATGTGGGGTCATAAATTCAGACCACACAGTGGTGCTAAGCAGTCCCTCAGAGCCTCCTCGCTCTCAACAGTCCACCTCTTTCATCACACGGGGCAACCGCAGGCTGCCTGTGCACACTGGGTTAATACACAGGCCACAGATGTACAAGATTGTGGTCAGAGTTACCCGGGGGGGAGAGGGGATGAAGAATAAACCTCCTTGGTGTTGGCAAAGAACAAGTCCAGTGTTTTCTTGTCTCTCCTTGTTCTGTCCGCTCGCATTTCTGGGGTCAACCATGTCTCCGTAAAAAGCATGACGCTGCATGACCCTTTACGTACCTTCCTATTTTGTTATACTGCTTCAATGTATTAAATGCTTTTACTGTTAGAATCTTAGGAGCCGAGTAGCGGGCCCACACCATCATAATCTGAGTGTGCATTTTGTTAGCTTAGCCTAGCCTCGCCTTTGGTTTGAATGGGGAGGTTAGGCAAGGCAAGGCAAGTTTATTTGTAGAGCACAATTCGTACACAAGGCAATTCAAAGTGCTTCACACAACAGGAAAAAATGCATTAAAATCACAAAGACATGGCAGAAATCACAATCTTAGTTCAAGACATAAAAGAGAAGAGTGCAAAGAAAAGCATTTCAGTCATATGCACAGCCAAACAAAACAGTTTTTAGTTTAGATTTGAACATTGCCAGAGTAGCGGCCTGTCTCACATCCTCAGGAAGACTGTTCCAGATTTTAGCTGCATAAAACTGAAACGCACATTCCCCATGTTTAGTCCTGACTCTGGGCACCAGCAGGAGGCCGGTCCCTGAGGTCCTCAGAGTCCGAGATGGTTCATATGGCACTAAACATGTCCGAGATGTACTTTGGTGCTAGGCCATGGAGAGACTTGTATACAAGCAGAGCTGCTTTGAAGTCTATTCTCTGAGCCACAGGGAGCCAGTGCAGAGACCTGAGCACAGGACTAATGTGATCGTACTTCCTGGTTCTAGTCAGGACCCGAGCAGCAGCGTTCTGGATGTACTGCAGCTGTTTTAACAGCTCGTTTGGAGAGGCCAGTGAGCAGGCCGTTACAGTAGTCTAATCTACTAGAGACAAACGCATGGATAAAGTCTCTCCAGGTCTGGTTTAGACACTATACTTTTGATTTTGGCTAATGTTTTTTAGATGGTAAAAAAGCTGCTGATGTTATTGATCTGACGTGGCTGTTAAAATTCAAATCTGAGTCCATTATTACCCCAGATTTCTAACTTGATGTGTAGGTTTTAGAGCGAGACTCTGGAGGTGACAGTTAACAATTTCTTCTCTTTGTTTCTGTGGGCCAAAGACGATGATTTCAGTCTTGTCTGAGTTCAGCTGGAGAAAGTTGTTTTGCATCCACACACTGATCTGTTGGATGCAGTGACAGAGTGAATCCACTGGTCCATATTCACCTGCCGTCAGTGAAACATAGATCTGAGTGTCGTCTGCGTAATTGTGATAGGACACATTCTCGCTGCGTATCAACTGACCTAACGGCAGCATGTAGAGGTTGAACAGAAGGGGTCCCAGGATTGACCCTTGGGGCACCCCACAGGTCAGGGGCATCTGGTCTGAGACACAGTTACCAATTTCGATAAAGAATTTTCCTGTCTTCCAGATAGGACTTTAACCAGTTTAGAGCAGTGCCAGTGATGCCCACCCAGTCCTCTAGTCTCTGTAAGAGGGTCCCATGATCGACAGTGTCAAAAGCAGCACTCAGATCTAACAGAATTAAGACTGAGGCTTTGCCCGCGTCAGTGTTCAGGTGGATGTTCATTTGTCACCTTGACAAGAGCAGTCTCAGTGCTGTGATGAGGTCTAAAACCTGACTGGAAAACATCAAATGAGTTGTTTATTAAGAGGAAATCAGTGAGCTGTTGGTAAACAACCTTTTCAAGGACTTTGGCCCAAAATGGCAGATTAGAGATGGGCCGGTAATTACTCAGTACTGCGGCATCAAGACTGCTCTTCTTTAGGAGAGGCTTTATGACCGCAGTTTTCAAAGACATTGGGAATGTTCCAGATTGAAGCGACATGTTAACTATTTGAGTGAGTGGTGCTAACAAACTGTTCAGCACAGACTTTAGAAATCTGGTGGGTAACACATCGAGGCAACATGTAGATGAAATCAGACTGGTGATGATCTCCTGGACAGTTTGTCAGTTACAGTGCAAAGTGAGTCAGCTCTAAGTGTGTAGGTGGTTTGAGGTTATTTTTTGCATTGGAGAATTTATAGCATTTTTAATGCCTGAACTTTGTCATTAAAGAATAATGCAAACTCATTACACTTGGATGTGGAAATGAGTTCTACGGCAGCTGAGCTGGAAGGTTTGTTAATCTGTTTACTGTGGCAAACAGGACACGCCAGTTGTTACAGAGCTTCAATTATTTCAGAAAAATATCTTTCCCTAGTTCTACATAAAATGAGGTTGTACATGTACAACTTTCTCTCTGTAATCTCTTCTGAACCTGGAGCTTCGACTTGCGCCATTTTCGTTCGGCGCCGGCGGCACTCCCTTTGCCTGACCGAATCATCATTTTCTCCATGGCGCCTTCGCTTATTTAACAATTTTAGCCTTCAAGGGGCAATGGTGTCGAGAACATTCAAACTAGTAACAGATTCAACAAATCATTACATTAGAACATGAGAATTTTCAAAGTTTATCATTTCCATAACGTTCCCGTGCTGTCATTTATATGTCTTCTCCGGACAATTCAGGACCAGCGGTGGTTTGGAAAAACAGACAGGTCAAAGAAGACACAGAAATGATCAGACAGAGCAACATCGACCACATTGCGTTTGAAATATTAACCCCTTTTGTAATTAGAAGATCTAGAGTGTGCCCTCGCTGTGGTGGGCCATTTACGCGCTGATAAGACGAAAGTTTAAGGACAGCATGAAGCCTTTAGCATTTCTGTCACAAATATTATCAACATGAATTGAAATCACTGTTTATACCAAACCATCAAAGTCTGTGCATACGACTGAAGCATCTCAGTAAAATTCAATAAAACTTTGCATTGCTGAGGAGCTGTTAAAAAATGAAAGAATGGATGGAGACTGTTTAGCTCATTTAAAGGCAGTACTCAATGTTGAAAAACCCCAAAGGACAACCTGTGGGTAACTATTCATCTCTAACAAAAGCAACACACACCTCCTCCTTTTGTTTTCTCGTGTTTCAGATTCAAACATAAAGTTGGGTGGAGCAGATTCTATTAGAACTAAATTTCCTGTGTTTTTGTCAAGCCATGTTTCAGTTAAAAACATAAAATCAAGATTATAAGAAGAAATAAATTATTAATTAAGAATGATTTGTTACATAAGGATCTGA